>JAPMOR010043355.1:73349-94022 GCA_026543865.1 Argiope aurantia
TACATTTAATCTTTTATGTATTGTTTTCCCTAAACCTACTGGAATTTCACCAGTATATTGGAACAACCATTGAAAAATGGTAATTTGACTACTAACAGTAGGCTTAGTGTTTAAGAGAAATATAGATTAGTCTTGTCAATGGAAAATTAGAATAAAGCAAGTTGAAATTTGATACACCAGACAGATATGTCGAATGTGGGAGGATACTTACAGTGAAGCCTATCAATTGCGTTACACGTGATCATTGTATTCATTAATATGTTGTTTTCCACTAATCCATTGAATGTCCTATTAAAAGGATTTTAATGTATATATTGAATTGTAATTCATTATGGTGTGCAGTTATATTAGTCAATTGTGTAACGTCCAGTATAAAGGAATTTCAACGTGAAGCCACAAATTTTCAATAATTGTGATGTTTCGCGTTTCTTTTTTAATGTACACAGCCATCTGATAATCATTTTTTAGGCCAATCTTGTGAAATTTTATCTTTTATTAAAAAATTCTGCTGGATCCTTGTATATAAAAATCTTGAATAAAAAAAAGTTTCTTGGGACTTATTCTGCAAGGTTTTGATTCTATAATTTTTTTTAAACAATTTTTGCATTTTCTTTCTTTATGCTCATATCGAATTTGTTTCTCAATGAAATCTTTTTATGCAAGTTTAGGTAAAGGTTTGTCCTGACTGACAGGAATTTGCAGCTTAAACCATTTGAGTTAGGAACATGAACTTTGGCAAGAAGTTTCTTATGTTTTAAGGGCTCACTAAGAATGAGTTTTCAAAATTGCAATTAAATTTTAATTAAAAAATAAACAGTTTGTTTCTGCCATGTTGGTATATTATGGTACAAAATTTATTATTACATTATTTTAAAAAAGTTGCAGGGAGTAGCTTTTCAGTGATATCTTGGTTTGAATAAAGGCGTTTACTACCAAATTAGTTTTAGTAATTTTTGAAAAATTAGCCACTGTTTGTAACAATGATATTTGTTGTAATGAATTTCAGAGTAATATCATTGCTCCGTTGAATTGTGTTGGGAAGTGGGATTAAGTGTTGGCTCATTATTGCTGCAAAAATGATTATTTCACGTGCCATTAAAAAAGTTTATTTCAACTTAAAATAAACAAAACATTAGGAAAAAAAAATTACTCTTTGCAGTTATTCTTTTTCTGTACATAAAAGTTAATGAACTTGCATACAGTTGTTACAGACATGTCGCTAAACCTAATTATTCATGATGTCAATAGATAATTCTGATTGGCTATGATTTTGAAACCTGCCTAAGGAAAATCGTAGTTCCTTTTCGTTTTCTAAATTAAAAAAAGAAAAACAGTATCCCACCGGGAAATACATTCAACTGGATTTATTCCATCTTGGTGTTGAACTAAAAGTTGCTATCAGTAAAGTAAGACAACAAAAAACATTTCTTAAATAACGTTGCCATTCTAAAAATAAATAAAAATATTAATACATTTTCAACATCCTCCCACATTTTCCTTATCTATACTTATAATAAAGCTCAATGTGTGTGTTGGCGCTCTATAGGGCCAGAACATTCAACCTACAGCTACCAAATTTGGCACGTGTGTACCTTGGAGGCCGGGAATGTGCACCTGGGGGTTATTTTTTCGAATTTTTAAATAGAATTTTATTTATTTAAAAATTAAGCGAAATTTTGACGTGTTTCTGCTATAACTTCCGAAAATATTACCGCACAAAAAAGATTTTTACATGAAGTTAAAGATCAAAAATTTATCTTTTAAATGATACCAATGTTTTAACCTTAGAATTAAATTTCTATTTTTAATTAATTTTTAAATAAATATTTTAACTATATTTTTCAACAATTTTTTTCGTACAAAATAAAAATAAAATTTAAGCTGTATGAGCACGTTTCGCATTCATGGGAAAAAATTAGCCTTTTTCAAAGTGTTGTCATAACATTGATTAAAGCTCCAATTAAAAAGTAATTAAATCTTTTTGGAAATGAAATCTGCAAAAATATAATTTTCGGCACGTGTCTGTAGGAAATGAAACAAATATGAAATATTATTTTTTCTAAAAAATAAATTCAAGAAAAATTATTTTATATTTTACACTCTCTATATTATTAATCCAATAAATCAGTTTTTTTTTAAGGCAAGTTTTGTTTAATATGAACAGGATATACATTCAAATCAGGGCCACACAGCTAATTTGTAAACCTTTAGTGAGACACAGATCTGCTAAAATGGTCTAAATAGAAAATGATTATATTTTATGTAACTTGATTCAATAAATGCTCTAATAAATAACGAATTTTTGATTTTACATAAAGCTTCTGCTGTGGAAATCACGATTAACAAAATGTTATTGAAACACTAATATTTTAAATAAAAAAAGTTAATTTCCAATCTGAATCACTTAAACTGACTGATTTATGAAAATTTGAATATCACTATTCAATAAAAAAAAGGATAATTTCAGATTTTCCATCGATCGTTTCAAAGAAAATACGCCAATTAGCGCGCAGGTTTCTCAAGATTAATTGGCCTAAGATTATGAAAATGTTGAGTGTTTCTAAATTTTTAACATTCAAAACTTCATAAATAAGTCTTAGTTGATCGTGGAAAATAGAAACATTCATTCATTTATTTAAAATTTGGCGTGTCCAGAATATTTCTCAGAATATGATACCTTATTGCATTAAATTTAGACTTCATAATTTTTGAAATATATTTATAGGCCGGAACAAAATACTATTATTCATTTCATTTCAATCCTTTTGAAAGCAAAACTAAAACCTGAATTTTATGCTGAATCTGAGAATTTTTTGTTGAATTATTGTTTGAGATATTACATAAATTATGAAAAATATTTTGTAGTTCACGTAAGACTTAAATACAGAGCGATTCTGTTTGCAATACTCATATTCAATAATAATAATAATAAATAAATAACAATAAAGATGATAAATAAAATAAAACGCTTGGTTTTATTAAAAATTATCTTTATATTAATTGCAATTTCATAATTTCCACTTTAAATTAAATCTGAAGTTTTACCGGAAATGACAACAAATTAGCAAAATATATATAGTAAATTGAACGAAACGATTTAAACAACAGTATAAGTTTGGTATGACTATCAAAATTTGAAGATTAAAAATGTTTTGTTTGAGAATCTATTAAGAGACCAGTTACTTAAAATATTTAATTGAAAATTGTAGCTAGCGGTAATATTGGCGGACCGGCTGGTCGCCAAAGGCGGCATAGTAAATAATAAATCAAAACATAAAACTACTAGTTAAACACAATTAAGAGATTCAATTGATTGCAACATTGTACAAATTTTCAGTTAAACTTGTATGTAAACATAAGAATGAAAATGAATGTAAAAAAATTTTCAATTAACCCATACAAACTACAACAGGTTAGCCACTCATATCTTGAAAAAAAAAGTTTTATCCTTTTATGTATATATAACATAAGATGAAATTCATCAACAGCACTCGTGTATCAGTTATAATGGAATAACAATTATAATTTAAATATAAAAAGGAAAATAAATGTAGAAATGTCCAATTAAGCCAAGTAAATTACAAGTTTAGTTTCTCTGGCAATTGAATTCTTCCATATCTACCAAATTTCATCTCGTTGCCAGAAGTACTATCCCAAGTTTTCGAGATGTGATTTGACTTTTTCAAATCATCGGAGCAGACAAGTTATCAGAGGATGTTAACTCTAATGGATATATTGTTTCAATTGGGTGCCGGAAATTCTGCTGTGAAGTTTGCACTCTTAACAAGTCGTACATGTCCGTCTTTACCTGGTATGATTTCAGTGATACGACCTACAAGCCAGACAATTCTCCACTTATTTGCTCCTATTGTAACAATTTCAAAAACAGTAACAGTACATTTTCTTGATTTTTTTTCTTTAATTATTATTTCTCTGTTGAATGACCACGCCTAGATGCTTCGAACTGAAACGATTTCTTAAGTTTTTCTTACTTGTATTTCAGTCTCTTGCTTACAGAATTTTGCTCGACAGTATCTATATCAATAAGATTGCATTCATGAAAATTGATGGAGAAATTGATTTTATAGTTGCTTCTTTGCAAATGTAAGTGGGAAGTCTTGAGTTGATTACCCAATTGCAATCTGCCAAAACCGTTATCATTTCCTCATAATTAAGATGTGCCTCTCCTAACACTTTTTTTCAGAAGAAACTTTAAAATTTTAATTAATCCTTCCCACTATCCGCTCTACCAAGCAGCAGTTGGAGGATTAAATTTCCATTCAATCAAGTTGACAGCTCCATGTTTTTGTATACGACTCCAGTCTAGTTGTTTTAAATAACTAGTTGCTCCAACATAATCGGAACCATTATCGCAGCACACAATAGTACATCTTCCTCTGTGAGCTACAAATTTACTAAATGCCATTACGAAAACATCTGTTGATGCAGAAGTAACATGCTCTAAATGAAGTGCAGTATACCGAGCAGAAATAAAAATTAAAACCTAGAAACCTTTAAGAAATAAAGGTCCAGCCATATCAACACCAGTTACCTGGAACACCGCGCTTCTTTTACTCTATTTTCTAGAAGGGGAGGACTTATAAATTCTGAATTCTTTGAACTTCATCTTTTACATGCGATGCAGTTGGCTACCGTGTTTTATTACTTTTCTTCCGATTAGAATCGAATACTTTTCTCTAAGAACATTCAACAGTATCTGGACTCCTGCATAGTAATTATTAACATAAGCATTATAGATTAACATTTTAACACTTCATGCTTCAGGGGAAGAAAAATAGTTCTAAGAAAATCTTCACTGTCTCTGCAATAAATAATTTTAGTTTTTAAACAGATGACACCACGCTCGTCTTTAAAACTTGACAAGGTTTTCAATCTCCTTTCTTCTTGGAGAAAAGATCCTGAAATTCTATGGCTGTTAATTCACCGTGCGTCTTTTTAGTTATATTTTTGGAGTTTTACTTAAAAAGGAGGATACGAGCAACAAAACGAACACTTCTATCATAGTTCGAAAAATATCTATAGTACCAGTTTGCAACACTGCTAGCTTCATTATTTGATAATACATAAATCGTCTTAGGTTTTTCCTTTTCAATCTCTTCGTTATTCCAATCATGGTTTGAGGAAATCGTAATGTTTTGAAATTCAAAAGCATTTTTCATTCATTGTGGACCCTCCCACCATCTTAAGGAGACTAGATATTTCACCTTGCAGCCTCTGGAAGGCAAGTCTGCTAGATTCTTATCACCAGGTATGTCTGTTGGATGTAGGATTTCTCAACTTCTTAATCTCCTGAACTCTATTCCTAACAAAGACAGACCAATTTTCTTCCCTCAATATCCATGCAAGCACCGTTGTAGAATCACTCCAGTAATACATCATAACATTTCTCCAACCTAGAACTTCAACAACCGAATTCGCTAGCATCGCTGCAATCACAGCCGCAAGAAGTTCCATTCTTGGAATAGTTGTGCCTCTTAAAGGAGCCACTCGAGACTTTGCTGTAAGGTAAAAATCTCAATTCAATCACACTTTTCTAGTCTAAGGGATGTAATGGCAGCATATGCATCTTGACTACCAACAACAATATATAAATAGTGCAACAACATAAATCTTTTGAAGATGCTTGAATAGACCTAGGATTCTGTATGCTAGACAAATACTCCAGTTTTTGAAACCATAACAGAAACTCTTTACGAAGTTCACCAGTTATTTCTTCATCCCAATTTGTGCCTAATTCCATGCCTTTTGTAGCATTATTTTTGGACAAAGCATCAATGGTGCGGTGAATCCAAAAGGATCAATACTTTATCTACTGTAGATAACATACTTCTTTTAATTACTTTATTCAGGTCATCCAATAATTTCATGTTAATTTTCAATTTGTCTAATTCCTTATTCCAAATAAGACCTAATATCTGAGTTAGTTTCACAGTCGCCAGACCATTCCCATTCTCTGAGATCAAAACAACCTTTTGCCATCAAGGTTTTAGAACTGGCAATGAAGTGATCTATTTGGCCTTTATTGTCGACCGTGTTAATGTAGAAACTCTGCAAAAGATTTTTAAAATTTTTGAATATGGTACTCAATTACTGAAGCTAAAATGAAAGGACTGCATTTTACGCCAAAAACAACTTGTGTGACAAAAAACTCTTTCCTTCCGTATTTTCTCACTACAAGAACTGTAGGAAATCTCTATCATCTTTATGAATATTTATTTGTAGAAAAGCTTTCTTAATTTCAGCTATAACGCCAAACTTGCTCTCTCTGAATCGAAGAAGATCTGGTATAAGCTCAATAAGATTAGTACCACATTTCAAGCGCTGATTCAAAGATGGATAATTTGCTAATTTAGTTAAAGCATCGAACATCAGATGAATTGGAGTAGTGTTGCTACTTAGTTTTATCACTGCACGATGAGGTAAATAATTACCGTAAGAGCTCATTTCTTTCTTTCGAACTTCTATTATGTCTTCATCTAACAAGTTTAGAAGAACATTTTCATTTTTTCCCCCCATATATATTCACAGCTGCAAGTTTTGAAGTAGCCTTTTCCTCGTCAAATCCAAGTTGTTGGACGAAAATGATTTACCATCATACCATGGTAAACAAACCTCATATCGACCTTCTTTATTAATTGTCACTGTTTGTAAAAAATGCTGCTTGGTCTGTAGGTCAATCTCGTACTTAGATTCTTTCTCAATAGAATCATTGATTACGATCAAATCTAATTTCCCTAAATTTGATATTTCAGCTTCATTCAATGATGAAATACTTATCACCAGATTTTCTTTTGAAGATTTATCTTGTAGTACGTTACCCATTAAAGTCAATCCTAAGAAAGTTTCTACTGCTACAAGACCTGAAGATAAGATTTTTCTTTTGCCAGTAAACATTTTCCCCATAAAATCGGCTCCAATCAGAATATCAGTGACTTAACAAGTATCGCTAATGTCAGTTAGATTAATCTGATTTTCTTCCAATTCTTTTATCCAGGTACTTTTAAAAACTGGTCAAATATTGTCACAAGTAGTAGATTGATCCTGAACTTCAAAATTACAGCTAAAATTGTCATACAAATTTCTCAGTTTTATGTTATAACAATTATGTTTGAATTTGTTAGTGATAAGCCCACCAAAGAGGGAATGCACTTTAAAATCTTTGGATCTTTGAATGCACTTTGAAAAAGAAATATCTTTGGATTGTCTTTATAAAAATTGGTCATATTAACATCTTAGAAGGGTTTATCTTCCTTTCTCTCTACAGACGTTTTTTGCGAAAGAGCACATCATATAATAAAGGAAAATGTTTATTAGTACATATCGTGTACTTGAAAACTGTTCGTCATTTCTTAACCATGTTAAATGGTGATAAACATGCGAAGCAGTAGCGTTTGTTCGTTTTTCCGGTTGTCATTTTTTGAGCTGTAAAACAATCTGAACTTGAATGTTGACACACACACACACACACAAAAAAAAAAAAAAAAAAAAAAAAAAAAATTGTTCACATCTCTTTTTGAAGTAGTCGTTAACAAGCCTATAGCTGTAGGTACTTTATTTCTCAAATTTTTGGAACTATATTGCTTTTTTTTTCAAGGTCTTTATCCTTTTCCTAAACCAAAACCGGCGAGAGCCAAACATATTCTTTCTTCTCCTTCAACTTCTTTTTTCAGAAATTGTATCAAATTATTCACCCTTTCTTTCATGTCAGAGTTGGTATTGAAAATATTACTATGATTCCAAGCTTTTAAATACTCGGCTGGGAAACAAGATTCAACCATTGGATGCTCATTTATCTGCGATTATACTTAATGTTTCTAGTGCACGTAAATAAGAATCAAGCTTAATGTTTCTAGTGCACGTAAATAAGAATCAAGCTTATATAAAGAAGTTAATGAAAATGTTTCTTTAGTTTGCACAGAAATAATTAATTTTAATAACTCTCTAACATATATTTCCGCTATAATATCTTCTCTTCTTAAGCACGAATGTAAACTCTCAATAGCCTTTTGATAGTTGATACCATTTGGCGGAAAACTTTTACTACTTCTCTTGCACACGAGAACCTGAAACTGTTGCTTGAACTAAGTATTAAAATTTGTCTTCTGGTGTGATATCCTCATATTTATGTATTTGTTGAAATTGACTCCAAAATGGGACCCAGTCTTGAATATTGTCACCAAATTATCTAATTCCAATCTAGGCAATATAAACTTTCTCTTAGAAATATTTAAATCAGCAGTAGAATTAGAAGAAAATGACTCGCCTATATTTTGAGATAGTATTCTTGCCAATTCTGTTATATTTTTCAGCTTCAAGTTTGTTTTTCAAACTCTTTCCCATCTTCTTTTTCAGCTTCTTGTAATATCCGTTCCGAAACAATTCTTAAAAATTCCTGAACGAATTCTGGATCATTCTTGTATTTATTACTATTTAAAATAAGATCCTTTAACCCTGCTATTGTAATACTTTCTGATACTCTTCTCCAATTTCAGACGCAACATATTTCATATCGTCTTTTTTAAAACCTTTTATCGCTTGAAACATCTTGATTTATTATGTTTTACAAATATCCTGTTGCGGACGCGAAAAAGAATTTAAGCTGTCTGAGGAAAATCGTAATTTCCTTTTACTTTTTAAATTAGTGACGAAAAACAATTTTTCCACGGGAAATGCATTCAACTTGATTTATTCCATCTTGGGATTGAACTACAAGTTGCCATCAGGAAAACGAGACAACTAAACACATTTTTTAATTTACGTTGCCATTCTAAAAATAAATAAATAAAAGTATTAATACATATTCAACAATATCATAGCTATAAATTTTACATAACAAAAACAACTGAACGATGAAAATTGTGCATCTAATTTGACTTGAGTTGAAGCGAATGATTTTAAAGTCATGAAATACTTAAAATAAGCAACAAATTGTGGAGTCATGTAATTTTACTGGTGTTAATGTTGTGAAAAAAAAGAAAGTGTTAACTCCACACACAACACATTGATGGACCATATTATTTTCTCCTCATACCACATTCATTTTGTTAATTATCTCTATTATATAACCCCGCAAAAAAAAAACCACGCCATGCTAGACACACACAGAACAGAGAACCATACATCAACGCATTCCATCACATGATTACACCAAGTCACATGATTACATTGAGTCACGTGATCAGACGGAATGGAGAAAAGCGCGCGAAAATTCTCCCCTCGTTGATATGTTTTGAACATTCAACTAAACACATATCACAAATAATATGCAGTAAGAACTCAATATGGTTATTTGAACAACAATCAACAATAATTCAATGTATTCACATATTATACACAAATATATTTACAAGAAAGTCATTTTTGAATGGGCAATACACAAATTTTAGTCACAGGCCTTTTAAACGTTCCAAATTGGGTTTTTACCTGAACCACTCGGATTTTTTTTATCTTCCCTATAAAAGATTTCTTTAATTCTACCCAGAGCCCATTTGTGAGTAGGCAGATTATCTTCTACTAGCAACACGAGATCTCCCACATGAACATTTTCTTTCCCGAATACCCATTTATTTCTTTGTTGCAATTCGTTCAGGTAACTTCGGTGTCATTTTTTTACAAATTTGTTGCACTAATTTAGTAACTCTTTGCCATTTTTTAAGTTGATGTTCCTTAAAATTGGTTAAATCAGGTTCGATAATCGAATTCATTGGTCTATTGATCAGGAAATGAGCAGGTGTCAAAACTCCAAAATCATCTGCATTGGCTGATAATGGGTAGAGTGGGCGCGAATTCAGGACTGACTCTATTTGGATTGTTAATGTTAGAAATTTCTCAAAAGTTAAATTAGCTCCCCTCGAAATTCTAATGAAATAAAAAATAAGATGCCCTGGGAGGGCTGAATTTCCAGTCTATTCCTTCTGTAGACAAATAATTAGCCAGAATTTCATCGGGATTTTCCACTAACTCAAGAAACTTTTTAATTATATTATTGGCACCCTTAAAGTTTGTTGCATTGTCGGAGTATAACTTTGCACACTTGCCTCTTCGCGCAATGAATCTTTTTAAAGAGGCTATAAAACACTCAGATGTCAAGTCTGACAAAATCTCAAAATGAGTCGCCTTTGTTACGAAACACACAAATACTTATACATACACTTTATGTAATGCACTCTTTCGTTGATTATTATATTTAATCATGAATGGACCACAAAAGTCCACACCAGTACAATTAAAAGGAAAATCAGCTAAAACTCTGTCTTTAGGTAGATTGCCCATTAATTGATTAGACACTATGGGTTTTGATTTGAAACACGGAATACACTGATGAATTACCTTGCGACAAATTGTATGACCGCTTAGTGGCCAAAACTTTTCTCGAACAATACATAGTAAATTCGAAACACCAACATGCAAATGCTTCTTGTGATAATACTCTAAAATAATCATAGTAAATATATTACCTTTTGGCAAGATTGCCGGGTGTTTTGATACGAAACTTAAATTTGAATTTTCTAGCCGGCCTCCAACCCTCAAAATACCATCATCCAAAATCGGGTTGAGGCTTTTTAATTTCCTGTTTGGCGAAACGAATCCTTTGAGTTACAGATTTTGAATATCTGCAGCAAATTCTTGCTACTGCACCGCTTTAACCAAGAAGTTCTCAGCTTTTTTCAACTCACTGCTGCCGAGAGGACCTGTAGTACGCCCAAGTGGATTTTGGGCACTTTCACTAAACCTAAAAATGTAACTAAGAACACGCAAAATAGACATATAATTATTACTGAGCTTAATTCATACATTAAATGTCCTTCAGCAATATTAAAAATTTTAAAGTTTTTAGAATTGTTCTTAATTTCAGCACTGAACTCTTCATTAGTTTCTGATACAAGAACTGGATGATTAGGGTAGTTAT
The DNA here is from genome assembly GCA_026543865.1 of Argiope aurantia. Lineage (NCBI taxonomy): Eukaryota > Metazoa > Arthropoda > Arachnida > Araneae > Araneidae > Argiope > Argiope aurantia. The sequence goes on from JAPMOR010043355.1 coordinate 84,280, forward strand.
TGTCAGCAAGAAATTCAGGTCACAAGTTTCTCGGGGTCTATACCTCGAGATAAGATGTCAGCTTGATTTTGCTCTGAGGATACATGATGCCACTGTTTAGTACCACTGTTAGTAGTTCCATGATGCCACTGTTTAGTAGTATTTTCTTGAATCGTCGCTACTCTGCTTTGGACAAACTGTTTTAAATCTATTGGTTGTTTCTAGAGCCACGCAAGCACAATAGTAGAATCCGACCAATAGTAGAAACTAGTCACTGTCGTTTTGATTTCTACCATCACTTTTTTTCATAAGTTTTAACAACAAGACTGCGGCGTTCAATTCTAGCCGGGGAATCGTCAAGCTTTTAATCAGTGCTACTCTGGATTTACCAGCAACTAATTTAATCATACACTGGTGTGCAAAACTTAAGCAACAATGCAAATTTTAAGCAGATTGCCATGAAATTGCAGAAAAGGAGTTCTTGCGATCAGTACAATGAACACGTAATTCAAGAGAAAGGTCATGCGTATGCAAATATCAGGAACAAAACGTCACAGGCGACGTGAGCGTACGCAGCTCAACACTACAATAAAAGGAAGGACGGAGACGCAATTAAAGACATTCGCTGCAAGTGCACGTGAGTTAATTCGTGAAATATGGCTAGCAGAAATCACCTGGACGATTTCACACGTGGAAGAATGATCGGAAAGCTGGAGGAGGGACGTAGTGTGACCAGTGTAGCTGAAGAGTTCGGAATCAACAAAAGTGTCGTTTCGCGCGCTTGGAAAGCCTTCCGAACCACAGGTACAGCTGTGAGAAAGGTTGGTGGTGGCCGCCCGAGGAAAACAACTGCAGTGGATGACCAACATATCGTCCTGCAGGCGAAAAGAACCCGAAACCAGTCAGCAAGCGCCATTGCTCAGCAACTGTATGCAGCAACGGGGCGACAAGTGTCGCGTTTTACTGTGTCCAGTCGCCTTCGCAAAGGTGGCCTATTCGCCCGCCGTCCTGAACGCTGCATCCCTTTGACAGTTTCCCACCGGCGGCACCGTTTAGAGTGGTGCAGGGAGCACAAAAACTGGACATCTCATCAATGGAGTCGTGTCCTCTTTACAGATGAGAGTCGTTTTAGTGCCACAAGCGATTCCCAACGCCAGTTGATTTGGAGAGAGGTCGGGACACGGTTTCATCCCTGTAACATCACGGAAAGAGACCGTTTCGGTGGTCCTGGAGTTGTTGTCTGGGGAGGCATTATGATGAACGGGCGGACTGAGCTCCACGTTTTCGACAGAGGTTCTGTAACTGGAGATCGCTATTATCAGGAGGTAATCCTTCCCCATGTGCGTCTGTTCCGAGGTGCCATTGGATCAGACTTCGTTTTTATGGATGACAATGCACGGCCACACAGGACTCATGCTGTTGAGGAGCTCCTGAAAAGTGAAGATATCACTCGAATGGATTAACCGGCGTGCTCCCCTGATTTAAATCCGATAGAACATGTGTGGGATGCTTTGGGGAGACGCCTTGCGGCACGATTACATCCTCCTGGGAACACACGACAACTTAAACAGATGCTGATTGAGGAATGGGCCCTCTTACCTCAAGAACTGTTGGACAATCTGGTGCTGAGTATGGGGAGACGGTGCGAAGCAACCATTGCAGTAAGGGGAGGGCATATCCCATACTAAGGAATATCTGCTTGCTGTTCTTCCTCTTGGACAGACAATCATGTGTAACGATACTATGAGTTCAATAAAGCCTTTTTTTTTTTATTCCATACTGTATGCATTGTATTCATTTCTGCGCAACTATGCTTTCGTCATTCTTTCAGAACAAAATGCTGTATCTCATTTCTGAATTTCATGTCTCTCATATGATTCTCGTGAAGTTAAGCAACAGGTATGTTTTTTGCCATAAGTTTTGCACACCAGTGTAGTATTTCCTTGTGCATCACTTGATTTGCAGTACATCACTGCTCCATAGCAGCGTTCTGAAGCGTCTGCAAAGCCATGAAGCTCTACACTCGTTGGCTGGTCAAAGACTTCTCGTCTGTTAATCAGAATTTCATTTAAGGGTTTGAGAGCAATTAAAAAACGATGCCAGTCTCAATATTCTGATTCAGGCAGAGCATCGTTCCAATCAATGTTTTTACGCCATAGTTCTTGCACGATCATTTTGGCTTTAGCTATCACCAGACCCAGAAGGCCAAGTGGGTCAAATATTCGGGCAATAGTTGACAATACTTCTCTTTTAGTATACAACTGTTTCGGCTTGACAGCTACTTGAAAAGCAAAACAATCTTCTTGAGAGTTCCATAGAACTCCCAATGTTTTTGTTCCCTCCTCTTTATCAAATTTATAACTATCTTCTGATGGCCTTGATTCATTCTCAAAATTGGTAGGCCACTTATGTAATTTCAGTCTCGCTGACTGCATAACTTCAATAAGTTGACGCTGTAACTCTTTGGCACCCTCTAGAGTTGAAGAGCCACTTACTATGTCATCCATGTAAGTGTCATGCAGTAGAATTTCAGACGTCAAGGGAAATCTGGAATTCTCATCTATGGCCAATTGTTTAAGAGTTCTTATGGCAAGAAAGGGAGCGCAAGACGTCCCATAAGTTAGTTTTCAACTTATACGTGGTAGGCTCATCGTCAAAATTTGTTTTCCATAGAATTCTCAGAAGATCGCATTGATATGATTTGATGAGTATTTGCCGATACATCTTTTCTATATCGGCGGTAAAGGCAAATTTGTGTCGCCATTTGTGTAATGGTCGTGAATACGTCCTCTACAACTTCTCCTTTCATCAGAATGCCATTTAAGCTAATACCGTTAGTGGTAGGAGACGATGCATTAAACTACACGAAGTTTAGTGGTCGACTTTTCTGGACGCAAGATTCGATGGTGTGGTATATAATAAGAGGAAGATGGTTCAGTTGTCTCATCAACCTTCTCCATGTGACCTAACTCCTCGTATTCTCTCATAAAATCTAAATATAACGACAAGTAATCTGAATCCTTCGACAAACGATTCCACACCGAATTAAGTCTTTTTACCGCAATATCCTTTGAATGTCCCAAGCCAGAGGGGTCCGCTTTCAAAGGCATTGTAAGCACATACTGATCCTCCTTATGGGTTTTCACAAAATGCTCCTCGCACAACAAGGCCTCCTGACTCTTAGTGACCTCATTATCTACGTTTTCAATTTCCTAAAATTTTCTCATAGTACGATTCAAATCAACATCTAAAATCAATCCACAATGAACTTTATTCTCTTTCACCTCATCTACACTACCACTGGCAACATAACCGAAAACTGTATTCTGCAACAACAATTATGAATTCAAATCACGGAATTGCTTGGACAATTCCGACTCAATTCGTAAAATACTTCAGCTCCTAAAAGTAAGTATCTTTCCTGGGATATTAAAACTAGGATCAGCCAGGGATGGAAGCCCTAATACCTCCATATTTACATTAATTACCTTGTTGGTGGTAACATCAGTAATTTTGTTGACCACTAACATCGACAATTCTCGCTCAAAGTTCCTATCCTTATTTGCAACAGTTGTTCTGACACAATTATTAACCACCATAGTAGCATCATTCACACATGATACAACAGTATTTATTCTTTTCAATCTTAACTGAAGTCGTTCTGCGCAAGCTTTCGTACACAAACAAGACCTACATCCAATAAACATCGAACCTCCACAAACTCTGAATATTTATTTTTAACCAATGTACGCACAGTACTAAGGACATTTTTGCTTTGGCTCTTTTGAAAACTCGTCGCAACCATCATAGACTGGGTATTGGCCGATGTTTGTTTTACCGTTTGACTCTGCACTACATCCTCGTTATGGACGGGTTCACGAATCGCAATACTTTCAGACGGGTTCACGAATCGCAATACTTTCAGACGGTGAACAAGAAGTATTATTTCCCTCGCGCGGAAAATGTAGCATTCGATTATGAAATTTACCTCAAAAACAATTTCTATCGGAGCGACAATCACGAATTTTATGGGGTAACAAGCAATGGAAACACAAATCATTCCGTTTCACTAAATTAACTCTTTCCCATACAGAAAGTTTCTTAAACTGGGGGCAGTTATAAAGAGGATGATTGGCACTATTCTTACACATAACACACCTTAAATTTTTTTATTTCTGACACGAACACTTTAGAAACGGCTTTATCAGAACGCCAATTTAGAAATTTTTGCGATTTATTTCCCATCAATCTTTTTGTTTCCCCTGCTACGATCTTACTATTTATCTCTTTTTTACATTTACTTTTCGATGATAAGAAAATGTCACACTCCCTGCCGAGCTCATGGGGTTTAAAATAATTTTCACCTTGTTTTACCGCAATGTGAGTCATTAATTCTCGATCAAGAGTTTCGAAAATTCTATCGGAAACTATAAGCTCGCATAGAAATTGGAAATTCTTCACTTTGCGCAACTGACAATAGTAGTCAAAAGATGCACTTAATCTGGATGCAAATTGAACAAAACTCTCCGATATGGATTTTTGAGCCTTTTTAAAATTATTTAAACATTCCTGAGGGATGGGTTCAAATTCTTTTAAAACTAAAGTTTTAATTTTCTTATAATCATTTAAATCTTCTTGATTAATATAAACCAGCAAATTACTGACTTTTTCACCCAAAATATTCAACCGAATTTCTGCTTTCAAATTTTCTGAAACATTTTTGGTTTGGAATGCTTTTTCCAAGGAATTGAAAAATAAATTAAAGGATTCCGATTTACAAGGTACGGGAATGGTTAATGTTTTGATACTTTTTATTAAGCTTTCTAATTCAATAGTTGATGAACACGAATCCACGATTTCAGTACTTTGAATATTATTTAATGATTCTTTTTTAGCATTTGCTAACTCGATTTCTTTCTCTATTTGACACAATTTTAACTTTTCTAGTTCTAACTTCAATTCATTTTCTATTTTTTTCTTTTTCTTGCATTAGCTTTGCCTGAGTATCGGCTATTACTTGATCTACTAGGCCCTGGATTACTTCAGTTTGTGTTTTAAACACTTCATTTTTCTCACTTATCTCCCTCAACTGAATTATTTTAACATTATCAGGAACGGAAAGCCCTAACTCTTCCGCGATAATTCGCAACTCCTCTTTCTTTAACTCAGTACTCAAAGGCATGGTTGATATACGTGAAAATAATATTTACATACAACCTCTCACAAATTATACCTTTTTGTACCGCTAATGTTGCTATCACAGGGAAAACTTTCAAATCGAAACTACGACACCTTTAATAATAATTCCATTATGAATTCCAAAACGAAACCGAAATCACCTTTGTCAGAAATGCTACTTTCAAATGTAAATCACAATTTTCACAACAAAATACACTGACAAGAATTACTAATCCTAATCCGAAAGCAAGAGTTCAAAAATCGAAACCAACTTTATCAGAAATGCTATTTTCAACTGCACAACAAAATGCACTGACAGGAATTACTAATCCTAATCCGAAAGCAAATAAATTTTCATAACAAATACCAACAAACCAAAACTTTCTTACATAAAATCTCAATAAAAAAAATCTCATATTCAATATTAACTCCAATTTCACATAAATAAAAAATAATCCACAATTAAATCACACAAATTATGAATATCTCACCTTATTCTCTTTATCCGAAATTCCATAACTCATTGCATCACGTGATTACATCGAGTCACATGATTACATTGAGTCACGTGAGCAGACGGAATGGAGAAAAGCGCGCGAACAGAAAGAAAAAATGCTTTCTTTTCTTAAATTTTGATTTTAAAACTAAACCAGTTCATTGAATAAGATTCTTCACTTCTTGAGTGTTACTGAATTTTTAGGCAATGCAATTTATTGTCTTGTGCTAGATTTAAAACTTTTTTTAAAAGTATATCAACTGTTTTTTATTTTCATTTTGCTTCTAACTACAGGGCTGGATTACTACAGGGATACTTATTTATGAAAACTAGTAATTGTTAAGCATCTAGCGACATGCTACTGCTGATTCTATTGAGCTGTTTTCTTTTCATGTGCATTATATTCATTTCTGCATATATTCTTTTGACGAATCTGCCAATAGTTAAATATTATTAGTATTTCAAATACGGAATTAAATTCAACCTACTTTGTTTTTTCTTTTATATAATGTGTCATTTCGATTGTGATACCCAAGTCTTATTAATTTATTTATGTAGCGAAATTATATGGAGTCAGAAACTCTTCATTTCTTCATAAAATATATAATTAAATTTTTTCTTCAATTTTTTTAAAGTTAAAGTAATAAAATCTTATTTTTGCACAGAGGTTAAAAAGCAGGTTTTTATTAAATTTCTAAAATGTAGAGCATCCAAAGAAATTAATATGCGACAATATAATTTTTTATAGTCTAACCTTTTCTTATGCTATTCATTTCTGTTAAAATTTGATCTTGAATTTAAATTGTGCATAGTGTTCTGTTGTCAATTTCTTGGCAGTTTTGCCAATCTTAACTATTCTAAGACAATCTTTTGCTCTTTGCTTTATAAGATTGCAATCAAAATGCTCTAAATTGCTAAATATGGTAAGTTAAATTTACACTTACCATCTCAACGAAGTTGAATCTTATTTCTAGGTACATGCATAAAAATCTTATACAAAATCTTTGGTCTTGTTATGCTACTATCTCAACTTTGACATTTTCAGAAATGATGTATCCATCCAAATTAAATGGTAATTTATTAAATTTTAAGAAGTATTGGGAAGGAAAGATCACAGAATTTTATTGTTAATCTTATTTAAAGTTGACTTTGTGTGATGATAGTTTTATGATTTTTATCATAGGCAAAAGCGCACAAGTTTGTTTTAAAATGCAAGGTATAAAAATACTTAAATATTAAAATATCATAAGTACACATTTAAAATAAATGCTATTTTTACTGAAAAATTTTTTTAAAAAATTATAGAACAATAACTTATACTGAAAAAATACACAGGATTATGTATGCATGCATATTCAAAGGTGCTTAATTTTTGCAGCAATTTCTCATCATACACCCTTTAATTAAACTAATAATTTAACCTTGGATGCTAAAAATTAAATAATATTTTGAGATAAATAAGATGTCAATCTCTGAGTATGTAACATCATTAAAAGTCCTTAAAAACTGCTTATTTTTTTAATGGTAAAAGTGCTTAATTTTTATCTGGATGCTTATTTTTTTCCTTTCTGACGAGGAGAAAAAAATTATTTCACATGTTATGCCTCTCCAATTTTTTAACTATATTTTCTTTACATTGTTGGATCTTTCAATGTTTAATGGATCGCAATAAATTCGGAGATTAGAAGAAGACGTGTTTTTAAATCTTGGAGAAAAATTGATAGTGTAAGAAAAATATATCCTTTTCATTTTCCTGGCTATTCTTTTTTTAGATACCAGAGATTATATTATTTCACTTAATAGTTTTCATTTTTTTTTACTTCTTTTACTTCCTTTTGATTGTTAAAATGGGGAGGGGAGATCCTTTCTCTTTACACATAATTCATGAAAATACATGCAATAATTTCAACTTATCTTTACTTTTTTTTTACATTATTTTAACATCATTTAGTTATTTCCCATTAGTGAACTATTTAAATATTTTTACTTCAAGTAACTGTTGTGTAAAAGTTTAGAACTTTTCAACAATATTCCAGAATATATATTTCATTAATTGTGGACTTTCAAAACTGAATTCACTAAATGATTCAAGGCTCTTAAAAATAAACTGAAGTAAAATGTTTATTATGCTGTTTACTTGCATGTGATTTGCTGCTTGTACCATAGTATACCAAATAAAAATTAATGTCAATAATTTTTACTTTTTTACATTTGAAGTTTTTAGAGAAATTATTATAATTAAGAAAGAAAAAAATCTATTTCCCTCAAGGTTTTTTTTTTTTTTTGCTTTGTTTGTTTGTTCTAGTATAAGTGAACATAGTAATCTCAAAATACCAAAGGCTACAAAGATGAAATCTGAAAGTGTAAGTTGGAAATGAAAATTATGAACCATCTCCATCAACAAGTTAACTGACCATCTGCTGATCTGCAAATTTGTCATAATAAGCTTACATACATTCATACAAAAAAAAAAAAAAAAAAAAGATAACTTAACAAATTTTATTTATTTTTCTAAAATTTTAGCTCTGTCACAAATCTTGGGTTCATTGGTTTATCAAAAAAATTTCTGAGCATGTTCGCCCCCCCCCCCTCTTCTTTGTAACTGTACTATGAAGCACAAAATGCTTGTGTGTGGGACTCTGAAATTAAAAATTGAGAACTCTTAACTTTCAAAATCTTACCCAGAACCCTTATTATTTATGCCGGAAGTTGATTGTACCTTTACTAGGGAATATGCAATAAAATATTGAAGAGACATTTTAACTAGTTTTTCAGAGCATATTAAGCCATATCTTAAGTTTTGGAATAAAATTTCAGAATTGAGTTTATTTCATCAGTAAATTGCTAATGCTTCGTTATAATAATTAATTTTTTTAATCATGCTCAGTTACTAAAGTGAGGGTAGGTATAAAAGGAAACAAATTATTGCAAATCTTGCATTCAACAAAAGAAATGGTGCAGTTTATCCAATAAAAGAATCTTGCGACAGAATAATGCCCACATCATTCATTCATTCCACAAAAGAAATATCCAGTAAAGTTTTGCTTTTTAAGCATGATTGTTGGTAGCTTGTTTTAAAAATACTTGAAAGCATAATGAATAGACTTGCAGTAATTAATACATTAGTAGGAAATGTTTTAGCAAAGAACAGGTAACTGAGTAAAAAGAAACATCTTCTGAGTTTCCTTTTCATAAAGATGCTATTTTGATGGAGTTTATAGATTTCTTAGTGTAATCATGTTTATTTGATTTCAATAATTTTAATATAATGAAAAATTAGATTGTATGAGCTTTTTTTATACTTTGAGGACAATGAATTTTAAAAAACTGTTGTGAGTTTTGAAAATTATTGTAATTTGTGAACAAGCATCTGCTGTGAGAGGATTCAGCGTTAATAAAAATATTGAAGTGGGAAATTTGAATGAAAAAGTATCTGTCACTACACATGACCATACAAAGCAATCTTGCTGAATCCACTCAATAAATATTACTAAAGAGTTGAGAATGCTAGTAACATCAGTCCATTTTAGATATTACATATTTTCTGGGGAACAGTTAGTGAAAGAAATAACTGCAAATGACATAGACTGATTTCTTGACCTTTTTACAGAAAAATAAATTCTCTTAGAAAAGTAATTGTTAAAATTCAATATGAAGATAATAACCCTTATTTGAGCCAGAAATTTTTCACTACAAACAAAATCAAAAAATTATCTGCAAGAAAAATGGAAGTTTATGAAAAAATTTCTAAAGAAATACATTTATATTTATATATTTAATAAAATTAGCATGATTTTTATATTCTAGTTTTAGTTTTGTTGTTAACCTTTTTGTTGGAATGTTAATGATGTATCAGTATAACCTTTTCTAATATTTCTAGCTGTTGTGTAATTAAATAATTTAAGATATCTGATAAAAGTCTTTTAATAAGATTTTACAAATGAAGCTTACATAAAAAATATATTTAAAATAATATTGGATATTTTTCACTAATATTAAAACTAATTCCTTGTAATACTTTATGCTTAATTGTGTAATACTGGATACTTATTTAGTGAATACCAAACTTAATTTATTTCATTGAACTCAA
>JAPMOR010043355.1:94032-138205 GCA_026543865.1 Argiope aurantia
AATTAAGTTCCAAGATAAATCCTCTGAATTTCTAACTAAGAAGTTTAGTTCGGCATATTTATATTTCGACAGGATGCATAACACCATTAAAAGTCCTTAAAAACGGCTTCTTTTTTTATTGTCCTTATATAAGGGCCTTAAAAGTGCTAATTTATATTTGTTATTCTTATGCTTGTTCCCCACTTGGTATTCTTGGCAGATTTTACGTCTTAACATTTTAAATTATGTGCTCATAATCTTATCTAAAAATTTCTTATCGGTATTTAATATGAATTTTTAAAACTTTTTTCAGATTTTACTGTGATTTAATTAAAATTCTAAATTCCTTTGTAATATTTCTTTATGCCACATAGGTTTTCATCATGTTCCTAGTTGATTTACTGTATGCTTTGCACAGTGTGACCAGGCTTGGCTCTTGTTTAAAAAAAAAAAAAAAAACCTGAGGTACCATAAGTTCAGATTGAGACATAGATTTTTGTTCTGATCAGGATCTTTTGGGAAGGGAAGATATCTGTCTAATGGATTGGTCAATGTTTCCCCTGATTTTAATCCCATTGATCATGTTTGGCATGTTTAGAGGAGACGTCTAACGGCTCAATTGTATTCAAGGACCATCAGGCTATGTTCATTTAAGTTTTGGCACTTTTGCCTCTAGAATTGCCATATAATATATTTTGAATATGAACAATAAATGCCATACAACCACTTCCATTAGGGCAAATCAAGTCCCTTATTTTAAGGGATATGTATTTCTTGTCCACTGTTTTTAACTCTCACCATTCTGTCAATAAAGCCTTTTCTGCTTCATTTCCTAATGTATGCATTCTTTTCATCCCCCCCCCTTAAATTGTTTGTTCCCTCTGTACAATGTGGACAGCCAACCGGAAAAACCGGGAATCATCAGAGAATTCAGAGAGGTCAAGAGAAATCAGGGAAGTTCATTATAAAACTGGAAATTGTTTTATAAATTGGCAATTTTTATCGAACATGAACTGGCATTTTTTCATAAGTAGAATGAAAAATCTTTTGCAACTAACGAAAATCAAACTTTTACTGATAGATTATGGAAGGGAAAGATAAACCACCATATCTAATTTATTACAATTGTACATAAATATAGAATATTTTTGCTGAAACTTTTTGTTTGCTTTTCTTCAGAATGTCATCGACATAATTATCGAAAATGGTTTTGCATAATATAGGAAAAGGCAGACTAACTAAAACCTAGCTCCTGTTACTTTATTATTTTAAGTTTTAATGGGTTTCTTTTATTTAAAAAGATATATGTAGAACTATCCTCCTCTTCGAATGTCAAATCAATCATATCGCATATTACGGGAATGAAAGTATGAATTTTGAGTAATAATATTCAAAACTAGATGCAAGATATTGACCCGTTATTATAATTCCGAAATACTTTATTTTAATTAAATATATATTTTATTTGACAATAATTTTTCCCCCCTCTTCTTGGAGATATTTTAGTTGAATTATGAAGTATCGGACTTTATTACTATTATTTCTATAAAGCTTTTTTCGTTTATTTTTAAATATTATGAATACTGATTTACTAAATTCTTTATATGTATACTCTACTACTCTACAAAATACTCTAATTTTAAAATAATATTAAATAAAAGAACTTTTATTATTATAGTGTTAATGAGCTAAAAATCAATGCAATTTTGATATCATTGAAGAGTTTTCTTATTTTGATGGAGAGATTTCATTTTGTGTTTGTAAATGAATTTTTCTTTCTGTTGGTAAAATTGAGCGTTTCTGAGTGTCGTCTTGGCAAACTGTATGAATAGGGAGACCTCATTTGAAGGAAATAAAACATTTCATTCTTAAGCGCTCCACCATTTTGCATATATTTTTATAGTGCATTTTTCGTGAGTATATATGACAGGTTGGCTAAAACGTCGGTCTAAATGAGCATGTGTCCTCTAGTGTTGGTTAATATATTTGCAAAAAAAAAGGGGGGGGAGACTTATATATAATTGTAGTTTATCTGAAATTCAATAAATGAAATTTTTTTTTCTGAGAATTAAATTTTATTTTAAATTGTTAAATTTAGTTAAAAGAGAAGAAAAGTTTTTCAAATACAGTTAAGAACATTGTGCAATATTTAAAGAGAATAAAATAAAGTGACATCATTCTGAAGATATTAGAAACATCCTCAAAAATGTTAGGGAAATTTCTTTAAAAACCTGGAAATGTTAGGGAAAATTCAAACAGCAGAAATGATGGCCACCCTGCTGTAGCATGAATTTCATCTACTCTAATTTAGTTTTTACAGATTTACAGCAAATTCAGAAAAGTTGCTTAAGATTTGCACACTACTGTATGTATTATGGAGCAGAAAAACATCCTATGCTTAGAAAAAATATGGGTGAATTACTGATTTTTTCACTATGTACTCAATCTAAACATTTGTAATAAAGCCTTCGTTAATACTTAGAAATTCTTGTACAGTCTTGTCACTTTATTGCATTCATGTAATAAATTTAAAGTGAAAAGACTCTACCTGGTGTCATAGTTATGAACCATAAAATTTCAAAAAATGTTTGTCCCCCCCCCTCCCCGAAAAGAAATCCTCTTCAATTTTGGTCTCTCCCATAATTTATCTCCATATCTTACCAGTTATACAAAATAAAAGACTTATGTTCAGTTGTTTGATTTTTTTTTAATTAAAACTTTTAAACTAAATGTGAAATTGGTGGTTTTTAGGACAGAATTACGAGTTTCCATTTATGTATGTCAGTTCCAACATGTAGATATATATTTTATATTTTAGGAAATGGCAGACTTCCTCTTTGCCCAATATCTTGTGAAATCAGATCTTCACTTGAGAAGTAGCTGTAAAGAAGTATGTTTATTTTGTATCTTATTAAACATTCTAACTTTTTATTTATATAATTATTGGCTACAAATTTTTGCATTAAAAACAACCTTAATTTAACAGCAGTTTTAACTATTATGTTGATTATTGTAATCATCAAGTGAATAATTATTCTAAACTTGAGTTAAAATGTTGCAATATTAACATGCTCCGTGCATCATTTTTATTTCTTGAGCCTTGAAAATAAGTAATTTGCACTAGTAGTATTTTTGCACCTTGTGAGAATGTTTTCAGTTTTTAAAAAAATTATATTAACATTTGAAATTAATTTAGCTTCTTTGTATTCTGTAATTGTCTTACTTATTCTTTGCTCCTTGAGAATAGTTGGGCTTTTCAGCATTTCATTCAGTATGCTATATATTAAAACTGAGAAAACTGTGCCAATTTATATAATGAAAAATGGTGTGCAGTTAGTATGTTATTAGCTTGCCTATAGCAAATATCTTAAATTCTATAGAAAACTATCATAAAGAGAATTATCAAATTAATTGCTGATATTAGCAGGCAGCAAAAATGCATTGCAATTTTGCATAGTTCATTTATTAATTTGAATGAACTTTTTTTCCTCTCCTTTAGAATTTTCGATACTCTGAGATGGCATGTGACTGTAAAAATTCAACTACCAAGAGCAAAGATACATCTGCAGGTAATATACCTATTTAATCATTCTTGAAATAACTGCATGCAGTAAATGAAAACGCCCTGTTTTAACATATTTAACTTTATTAATTTTTATCAATAGATGTTATTGCTTGAGAAGAGCCATGTGTTTGCATATCTTTTTCCTTTCCTTACTAGTCTGTGTTTAGTATTTTTCTAAATTTTCGACCAAGATTTTTTTCCTGAGAGATCTTATTTATGTCATTTTAAATGATATCTCAAAAGATCGAGGTATTCTGCAGTGTGCTTCTTCACTTTTAGGTAGTTAATGAAATTGTATCTAGGCAGTTTAGGGTGGACAACGACTGGAAAATTGGTAATGCCGAGAGATCGGGGAAATTTATTCTAAAACTGGAAATTTTTTATAAATTGATGATTCTAATCAAAAATGATAATTTGCTAGTATTTGTGGTAATGAAGATTTAATCGAAAATGACAATTTGTTGGCTATTAATGAAGATCAATTATTTACATCCACATTTCTGTGCATGCACCTGATTGGGAAGATTTTATATTTTAATTTCTGTGGGATCTAAAGAGGTTAATTTTCATTTCTTTGGTGAATGATTGAATTATATTTTGGGAATTGTAAACTTTATTTTTAAAATTTTTCCTCTTAAGTACTGCTGTGCAGTTTAGCAATTGTTTTTGTATATTTTTGTATACTTTTGATATGGTGTATATTTTGGTGGAATAATCTAGTTTTTACACATTTAGAATCATTTTAATTTGTATCTTAAGTTAGTAAAATTTTTAAGAATTTAAGCAACTGGAATTTTCACATAAAAATCTCTTTGTTAAATGGTTTCTTTCAAACCTCAAAGTAAAAAATGTATAAAAAAGAAAGTAATTGAAACTTAGTAAATTGTTAACTATATGAATTAGCATAAATTAATATTGAAAATTTTATTACATGCAATTTAGTTACAATTTTTTTATACATATAAACTAAAGAATTATATTTATAGTTTGGTATCCATGGTAAACCTGGATTCAAAAGGTGGATGATAAATTTCTGGGTGTTCAGCTCCAACTTTGGTATCGAAAATAATTGGTTCGTTTTTGAGGAGAAATGTTTTTGCTAGAGTTTTCTGACTTGAGTTAAAATACTTTTCATCAAAAACTTGTGGTCAAAAACTTGTTTTCAATGGATGAAACTATAGCCTGCCCTTTATGACATTTACTAATTTCCGTAGTGTGCTAAGCCACTTAAGTGATCTTTTGGGAATTTAATTCAGTGAACTTAATGGAAATATATATATTCAAAAGTTTTATGCATACAAATATGACAGATATATGGGAGGGGGGGAAAGCTCATCAAGTTTTCTGTACACCCTAGAAATGTTCTATTTGTTGCCCTTTGTCGCAAATTTTATAGAATCATTTTGTTACCTGCTGTCCAATCATCTAAAGTGGCCTTTGCCACAGCATAAGTTCACTTTCTGAACTCTCCAAATGTTTTTGGAATGGGGGTACATAAACAAGATCCTTAATGTCAGCCTCTAATTACAACATTCAAGTTGATTGATATCTGAAAAATGAACTTCTGCACCATTGAATTGACCATTTTGTGAGGATTACCTTTTCACGTGATTTAACACCTTGTTACTTCCGAATCTTTGGATTAAGCATTGTGTGAGGATGACCTTGCTCTCTCCCCTCAGCTCCCTTATGACATGATTTAATGCTTTATTTCTTCTTTTGAGAGTACATTAAAGTTCTTGTTAATGTAACTCCTCTACTGAAAACGTTAAAAGTTCAGGGATCTGATCTAGAATTGCAGAATGACTGCATTGATGGTCATATGTTGTGTTATTCTGGGAATGCACATAAAACATTTGTAAAGTGTACAGAAACCTTTGCGATTTGCAGTTATCTTCATGTATCACTCATATTTATACATGTAATACTTTTAAAATATATAGCATTTTGAAAATGAATGAATTTTTTAAAGTATTCCTGTGTATCAAAAAGTTGTTTAAAACGTTTAGTATAGATTTATTTGTTAAAGCATATACTCTTTTATATCCAAATCTTAGATAATTTTATGCTGAAACTGATGAATATATACATTACGTGTTTGTTCTGATATTCTTAGGATCTTTACTGATTTTAGCTACTCATAATAGTCCAGATAATTTTTGTTGCTTTATTTTTTAAGCTAAATGTTCATTATTATACTTTATTTGTAAGAATTTTGAAATAATTGAATTTAGTTAGCTATTAACTTGTTAAAAGTTACTTCCTGTAATTTGACTTTATTCAGAGTGTCATGGAATCCTGCAGATTGTAGAACAATTTTTGGTAATATATAGGACACAGCTGAAATTTATTTAGGATAAAGATTGGCAATCTAGAAATGCTTTAAAAAAATAATTCATTGGAGGCGAAATTTATAGCTTTTGATATAGCTGTTAGTGAAATCCGCATTTGTCCAACATATAAATGGGTATAAAGATTAGAATTTTCAATTAATTTCTGTAATTTTTTGTGACAATTAGGCTACCATAACTTTCTCAAAAAATCTTATGGCAAATGATTAAACAAAACATGTTCATGTTCATTGTTTTTATATGAGCGATTTAAGTAAGAGAAATTTGTCACAAAGAATGCGTACATTTAAAATTGTATATTGTAGATCTGTTTAGAAAGTCATTTTGAAATCAGATTTAATGAAATTTGCGAATTATATTTTTGTGAATTTTGCAAATTGGAGCACATGTAAAATATGTTCAGAAATGTGAATTACTGACAAATATGTAAGTATATCGTTTTCATGTGTCTTTTATATTTGAATATATCTTTGTATTCAACCCATCCCCTTCTGTTATGTTCATGTTAGAATAAGACATTTTTAATTATAATCTTAACCTTCTCTTGTATTCCCTTGCACTGATAGCTTCACAGCTTTATATGAAGCATTTACCTCCCCTTTCTTTTGATTATAGCACTGAGACAAAAATTTGTTTTACACACTCAATAAATGTTTTTTATCCATTATTTTACAGTTACATTGAAGAAAAAAAGTAAATATTAGCTTCTATAGGAAAAATAATTTATGTACATTATCTCAAAATTATGATAATAACTGAAAGTATACTAAAAAGTTCGTTAGTTACAGTTGACAAAAACAGTATTGATGCCCTGCCAAGTTAAATCTGGTTCTAAAAATCTGCCACTCATGCTTTTTCATGCTCAAACTTTCACTGCCACAGAGTGATGCTAGTGCTCTTACACTTTCCTGGCTGTAAACAATGTATCTCTCTACTCTCGAGATGTTAATATGTGAATAAAATTTTAATGTAAATGTACCCATTTTTTTCCTACTAAGGAATGCTTTGTTTTTGAGAAATTAGAACTGTTCATATATATATATATATATATATATATTTCTCAAAGAAATAAGTAAGGTTAGCTTTGTTATCTTCAAAATTGTATCAAATATGCATATGTGGCACTATGTGTCATGATTTGCAGATAAATGTTACTACACTGCAAAATCATATGTCATATAAGGAATGATGTGACTTTTAGGATTTACAGAAGCATTAATTTTACTTTGGAAATTCATACAGTATTAGCAGTAGGTTATTGGCAATTTCGACAAAGCGTTGTATTTCAGCAGTTTTCAGAAGTAGTTTTGTTGAATTCTGTACTTTCAGTAACCACCCTAAATTGCGCATGAGTATGTAAAGTGTGAACGAAAACTTTACCTCAAATTTTGTTTCTGTTTCAGGGAGTATGGATCAGAATTCCATCCCATCGGCTGAAATACCTAGTGAAGTTGCCGAAAAGAAGGTTTGTATCTTTTGAAAATGTTAATTTTTTAACTCAGCTTTTTTTTTAATTGAAAAAAAAAAGATTTCATTTTCCACCTTTCTAAGTTGTCACTTGCAATGTTTCATTAAATGTTGTATCATTTTTTCGAAATTTCTTTTATTAGAAAAAAAAACCTTTAGGCAATTTTTAAACTCCCCTTGATACAATCTCTTAATCAGGGTGCGTAGCGTCATGGAAAGTGCTTCAATTTGAAAACCATTTTTAAGCACCTTAAAAGTGCTTAATTTTGAAAATAGGTCCTTAAATGTGCTTATTTTTCTTGAGAAGTGTAAAGACAGCTTTTTGCTTCTTTATACGTTGGATATGATAATTCGAAAGAATAATTGTAAAAGTTTATTAGCTGTATTAAGAAAAAAAAGGGAAGAATTCGGACAAAGGATCCATGGGTTCCAACACGTATTAAGATAATGCTTTACCCGCTACCTCTTCAACAATGTGCATTGCTCTTTATTGAAATACTGGGAATAGTTTTTCAAAAGAGACGGTACGAAAAACGTACTACGCCACACTTGTTTAAATTCTAAAAACGTTCCAAAAATTTTTTTTTAGTGTTTGAGATGTTCAAGAGTTTATTTAAGTTATATCTGATGAGTGTATCTTTAATTTTTTATGTGTTGTTAAAGAAAAATATGTATATTGGTCCGATCAACGGAAAAATAGGAATAAGGATAGATTTGGTACTCCAAAGAGATACTTCAAACATTGAACATTGTAGAAATTGCTGCAACCTCTTGCAGTTAAACCTCTTTAATATGTTAATTTCCACCATCATTCTCGTTAATATGTCTTTTTCGGGCAATCACTTGAACGACTTATTAGAGGCATTTTAATGTACTATGAAGGATTGTAATTAATTGCAGTGTATAATTATATAGTCAGTCGCATAAAATCTAATAATGTTAGTCAGTTGCATAAAATCTAATATGATGAAATTTTAACTTGAAGCCGTAAGTTTTCAATTATCAGGATTTGTTACCCAGTGTACTTTTTAAATGTCCCCATCATTTGAAAATTTTTCGAAATTAATTTTGTAAAATTATAATTTTTTTAAAATTTAATATTTTTAATGTTTGAACAAGTTTCTTCCGTTAGTATTTTGTTTCTAAATCTTTTTTTTTTTTTTGAAAGTTGCACTGCTTTTTATACTCATACTTACATATGTTTTATTGCTATTTTGCATGGTTTAGATGCTATTTTCTCAAATTTTATCTTGAATAGAGTTTTCTTACGAAAAACCTTATAAATTAAAATCTAATGTATAATTTCTTTTTTTCAAATTCGATGTAATAATTTCTCAATATATTCTGCAGTTCCTGAATTAGAGAATAAGTAATCTGTTCATTATTTTATTGTTGTTTTAATGCTTTAAAATGAAAAAAAAATCATGTTATTTATCGATTGAATTCCAATATTTAAAGAATGGATAAAAATACAGCTTATTTTTTAATTCATTAACTAGAAAATATATATTTCTTAAGCTATCTCCAAAATTTTAAACAAATCCTTTGATAAACTTCTAAATTAGAAGATTTTTGCTTTTTACCTCTTTTTAGGCAGAAAAAAAAGCATCCCCCCCCACCCTTTTTTTAAACAAATTTTGCCATTTAACTGATGTAATAAACAAATTTTGCCATTTAATTGATGTAATTTAGTTTCACAGAAATTTTTTAAAAATCTTTTTTATGCAAATATTAAAAATATAACTATATTTGAACGCTTTTCAAAAAATTCATCCCGAACGTAATCATATACTGTTTACGCAATCACTACACACAAAGACTCACGCAGCACACGAGCAAGTAGACTGTAATACTGAATTTTATTAACGAAGCATGCACAATATAAATGAACAGGCGCGACTCCTGTAGATGACATCAGCAAAAGGAAGGCGCATCGTTAACATATACCTTAAACGTTAAGAGACCTTTAATAAACTTCAGAAATTAGAAGCGATATAAGACATTTTTTTGTAGCTTGACCATTTCTGAACGTTGCTTTCTTTTCTATTAAGAAAAGGATTTAAAAACTTATCTACAATATGGAATTGTTCTATCGTCAATTTCGTGGCAATTTTGCCAGTCTTGTGACAGTAACCATTCTGGAATGCTTAGTTCTTAGCTTTATAAGACTGGAACTAAAATTTCTAAATGTAGCTAGTTAGTGCAAGAGGAAATTTACACTTTTTATCCTATCTATGTCGGATCTTCTTTGTTGTTGCATGTATAAAATCAAATACAAACTGATTGCTCATGCTTGCTTTTACATAAATGAAATCATTTTTATGAATGCTATATCCATCTAAATAAACCGGTAGTTTGTTATTGAAAGGTATCACAGATCTTGATTGTTAATCTTATAAAAATTGGCTTAAATTTTTGTTATTGATATTTTTTTGTTTTTGTCAAAACCAAAAAGACATAATTTATTTTACAATAGAAAAACGTTGCACAAATATTATATAAATACAGAAATAAATATTAAAATTTAAAAAATAAACATTTAAAACTAATTTTTGAAAGGTTTTTTGAAAAAACTATGCATTATTATAAAACAGAATAACCTAGGCTTAGAAGATACACAGGTTTACATATGCTTACATGTACAAAGGTGCTTAATTTTTTTGGTTGAGGTGCTTAAAAGTAATTTTTGCAGCAGTTACTCGCTATGCACCCGGTTAATTTTTCAAGAATGAAATTTAAAAATTGTCTGCTGCAACTGATATTATCTATTAGGCAGAATTACAGTTGCAGAAACGGTAAAAGAATTTTGTCTATTATAGCCCATATATAAGTAATTTTGCAGTAAATATATTTGTTTTTAAGGAATGTATTTATAAATGTGTGCATTGACATTCTTGCTAGTGTCAATATTACATATTGTTCTACTTATACGCATATGAATTTTTTACCGTAATCTGCAAGCATGTATGCTTGAATTTATGCCATGTTTATGTTTAAATCGTATCATTTCATTTTGTGGCTTCTATTCTATTTTCATGTGATCCACCTTTATTAACAATGAATCTCATAAATGTGCTCTCTTTTAGCATAAGTTCATTCATTGCTACAAAAAATTTCAATTTGTACTCATAGCATTCCTGTGATATGTTTAAAATAAATTTAACATTTCCATATTGCTTTTACTTTTTTTGATTCACTGTGTCAGATCATATTGCTTATAGTTTGAATAGAGTTGTTTTTCTTCTTTTGTTAGCATGTGCTAATGGGTTGAAAAACTAACAGTTTAGAGACATATTGTTCACAGCAACTTTGACTAATTCATCCAATAATTTTATGTCCCGTATTATATGGCTTTCTATTATGCAGATCATATTCTTAATTGTATGGAAGTACTTTGTATTTAATAATAGCCCATGACAGAATGCTACTGCACATGCAAATAAATGGACTTTAAGACTTCTGTAAATTTTTTTTATTCATAATTAAATGCGTTTTCATTATCTGGGTGGTAATGCTATGCATTGGTAAGGGTAAATCTAAATAGAAGTAATTAAATACAATTTTGCTTTGTCCTTATTCTTGTAAATTACTAAGAACTGAATATCAAATACAAATCCTTCAGGATTTGTAATGTGAAAACTTGCTGAAAAATGAAGTGTAATTTATCTAATGATAATTTTAAATAAAGCATCCTCATTAGAAGTTTGTAGAAAGCCCCATTATGGTGACTCTTATGCGACACTTTCGGAGGATGTCCTCTCGGGCTGTTTGGAATAGAATGGAGAGGGAAATTCTTTTTTTGAACAAGCAGTGTAGATTTCATTCCTTTCATGAGGAAATATACATTTCATCCCTATACATACTTCAGCAGCGGCAAATTAAATAATTAGAAATTAAATTTCTGTTCTGAAATAAGTGTTGCTACATGTTGGAAAGCTAAGTTATTCCCACATGCTTTATAGGTGATGCGCTTGTATGCTAATTGAATGCATTTATAAAATTAAAATCTTAAATATCATTTGGTCCGCTCTAAATGTGCAGGTAACTACAAAATATATTTTTGATGTTTATCAAAGTGTACTTCTAATACATGTAACAATTGAATGATATTCCTGTTATATATATTTGTCTTCATTGGTGTATGATTATTGCTTCAATTGGTGGAGAAAATAATTCCTTGGGTTGAACTTAGTTTAAAATTGCATTATACAATCAGACTATCAAATCCTAATAAACTGAGTTCTTAACCTTCCTGCACTCAGAATCATTGCAACTCCATAGTTCATAAAAATAAGTTTCTCATTTGCAGCAAGATGATTTTTAAAAATCTCCGAAAGCCATTTCCTTCCATAAGCTATTTACAAATTTTAAAGAAGGATATAAAATTTAATTGAGAGATGCATGTAAATGAATAAAATTAATTTCAAATATTTATATGTTCATTTAATAGGAATAACAATATTTACAATGATAAATATCCTTTCCACGTATGGAAATAATGTTTAATTAATTTTAAAAATACCTATTTAATTGCCAGTAAACCTTCTTTATGCTTTCTGCAACAGCCTTGGCAGAAATGGAATATCTTTTAGACCACAAACGATTGCAAGTGTAACCATTTTCTTCAAATCTGCATATCAAGTCTCACACAGTTTTTACATTATGGCATGCCTTTCATAGTTTCTATTCTTTCAACAAATGTAATGATGTCAGTCATGATGGTGTCTTATACCAAATCAGGAAATCTGTGTATCTTGTCTCTTGGTACAAGGGAGATTCTGTATGCTGTGATCAGAGTTGAAGACACGGTGTGAAATGCGACATCAGAAAAGAAGGTCATGCGTGCTCTGATAAGCACCACAGTTCTTTCTTTTCATCTCACTCTGTGTAATGATGGTGATTTTTATGATGCAGATACCGTTCCAGTGCTCTTTGGGGTTTTTTGCTAGGGTGATCACATTTCAATTAAAAAAATTTGAAATTTTGTAATTAACTGTTTTTCATATAATTCTAGAGCATATATTTCAAAGTACCTTTTATCCAAAATTTCATTAAATTTCTGTGAGCAATCTGATAGCTATAGATATTACAGTATTTTATAACTACTCTGTACTTTTGTGGATAACACTCTGCTGCAACTTATCCAGTTAGCCATATCACAACTATGCTTGCGTGCCTCAATGTATGCATTGGATACTTTGAAATCATCCTATGTAAGCATATGCAAATATCGATGTTCATGTTTCCAATATTTTTTTTTACCCCTATGTTAGACAAGCACCATACTTTTCTCCATTTTTAATGGGTCATGAAAGTACAATTCTTTGGGCATTTTTTATGTATGGCAAATGAGGAATTTGTGCACAGCTTGGGTGGGCAGGATGGGACATCCTTTATAATGAACAAGTTGTTGTTTTGCTTCAATTTATATAAATGAACTGTACGAGAAAAATCATTGCAAATATCATTTATATATATATATATATATATATATATATATATATATATATTGTAATTTCACAGAAAAATTCGTACATTTAAAAAAAAATTGTACTTTTCTTGCTTTTAAAAAATTAATTCATTTATTTGGTTTGATCATGCCAACATTCTTGAAAGAATGGCATAATGGGAAAAAAGATATGAAAAGATTTCTAAAGATATAAGCTTTAACCTTGATATTATATCTTGATGTAAACTTTTTAGGCATTTCATTCCTGTTTAGAAATACCTTAAGTGTAATTTTTCAGCTGTTGTCGTTCTATTGAATTAGTCAACTGAAATTTTCTGGAAAGTTCCCTACAGATTTAACAATATATATTAAACAATACAAAGGATTTCGAAAAGTTAACAAGTTAATCTGGATTAATATTAATCATTGTTCTGCTTTTTTAACCAGATTTCTACTTTCCATGTTTATATTTTGAGTTAGCTATATGATTAAATTGAATTTGTTGTTTTTCCTCTCCCCTTCCCTCAGGATGAGAAAAAAATAAGAAAACCGGAGCAAATGCCTGCAAAGATTAAGAAAAGGAAGGAAGAAGAGGAAGATCCATTCACAGGTAATGTATACTCAGTTACTTTTACTAATGAATGATATCAAAATTTTTATCCCATAATTATTTGCATTTCTTTTCTCTAGGAAGTTCTGCTGACAAAATTTACATTTTGTCCCCTGAATTGACCGGTGTAATCGGTCAGAAAGAGGTTTGTAATAATTTTACATCTTTTATTTTCTCAAAACTATTCTTATGCCTTCTAAGCATATATTTGTATGGTAAGTAAATTTTATTATTTTAAAATATATATGCTTTTACCTAGAAAGAGTATTTTCTTAAAGCTAGGTAAATTACTTTATGTAAATGTTTGTTAAACAAGAAAAATATTTATAATTTAACTTTGAAACTTGAATAACAAGTTATTACAATCTATACATTGTTCATAAAATGTGATTTTTATCTATTGCTGTCTAGTGCTGGTTAAAAAAATTACAATTATTAATGAGTATTAAATACAGCTCTTGGTTATTACTACTGATGAATAAAATTATTTTTAAATCCATTAGATTGAATTTTATATAAATGTAGAATTCTTAGTCCCTCTCCTTCCTCACTTCCATTAAACATAAGTGATTTTGTTGCAAATGTAACAAAACCAATATCTTCTGTTCAATAATCTTCCGTTTGTTTACTTGAATGTTTCTTAGGTTGGAATAAAAGCGATGATTTTTTATTTCAATTTTGATTGTTCGTTTTCTTCTGGCTATCAAGTAAAAAACAAATAATTTATAATAAATTGGATAGGTTTTTATGTAATTTACTTTCTTATTTATCCGAATGTTTTGAATCTTCCAGAGCCCAGGTTTGTGTGTGTGTGTAAATTAGGTAAGTCAATAACCCAGAATTGTACATTTCTATCAAATTCTGAAAATCCATGTGCAATTGGTCTGTGTATATGCTCAATGTGTGTGGAATGAAATAATTCAGAAGTGCAACGGCTAAATGGATAGAATTTAATCTATGGTTTTTATTGTCGGATTTTTAGTTAAGTATCAAATTTAGTATTCAATGCATAAAGAAATGGCTGTGATCTATTATATAATTGTTACTCAAAAATGCAACTTGATCTAGATAAACTTTATAACCCTACCAGCTAATCGGAAGTAGCTCCAAATGCACAATTACTTTTCTTGGAGCAGTGTTTTCAACTTCTGGGATTTACTGGTTCAGTATGCATTTTAACCTGAAATCTACTGTATATTTGCCTGTAGATCATGTTAAATCTGCCCCTATCAGATATTCTCATGCTGATCTAATTTGAAAGCTTAGAAAGTAGGGATGTTGTGTAGGGGAGGAGACAATTTTCTCTATAGCAGAAATGCTAATTCTAGCAAAAAATGCAATATGAATGCTAGAATTTGAAGATTGATGTAGTTGACTACTCAAAATTTTTGTCTTCCTTTGAATAAATAATCAATTGACTGTTATCAATTCTTTTCAAGTTTATAGCTTAAAAGATAGCTTGCTTATTTTATAGTATTGCTTGTTTAAAAAATTCATTTTTATTCTGTTTTTCAGTTAGCTTACTTCCCACTGCAATTCATTTGCTTTATTTACTCTTTTATCATCAGCATAATTTTTAGAAAAAGTAAGGTGAAAAATTTTTTGAGGAAGGCTACAGTACAGAAAATTTACTATTCTGAACGATATATGTTGCTCCCCCCACACACACTTCCCGATTCTAGAATGGATAACCGGTTAAAGATTGAAATGTTTAAAAAAAGCAACAGTAAGAAATATTAACAACAACAGATGCTTCTGACTCTTTATAGCTAAAACATACATATACTTCAATATGCACACAATTATGCACATATTCTAGCCAATAAAAATTCATATTATATACTTGGATACGATGCTTCACATTTCTGAAACAAAATGTTTTGTGTGCCATTAAAAAAAATGGCTTTTTTTTTTTTTTTTCTCGAATTAGTCAGTCTATTGCCAAAGAAAGCGAGGCATATGATTGCTGAAAATTTTCCCAGTGTTAAAGAGTGGTAGCCTGCAAATTTTGGGGAGAAATATCCAAGCGAAATTGATAACTTGTCATGTTGATAATACTGCTACCTGATGAATTGAGACAGTAGCACTATCTCATGCAAAATTTGTGCATCACATTAAACCTTCACCTTTCCAAATTATCATGAAATTTGAGGAATTTTATGTATGTTTCTGGTTTAGCCATTCTGATAATCTTGGCTTATTATATTTGGAATCCTACTGTTCAAGAAAATGTACTATTATGTAAATGTCATTCAAATTGAACTAATGGAGAAAAAAATATTTGAATTAATCAGTAATTTCATGTATGAGAAAAATTTTGCTGGCATGTACAGACATTTGCAGAGATGGATCAAAGTCAGTATTGGGCTCTAAAAAAAGGTGCAATATTTTGAATAGTCGATATCACAACACACCTCAAGATTATGAATTGCTATCAAAATTCTCTCTCTCTCTCTCTCTGTCTAGATCAGTCCCGTTTCGGTTTGCGAGCCAGTTATTCTTTTCCCATCAGATTAACGAATTGCAGCTAATAAGCATGTGCGAGATTTCTGTAACTGTGAAAAAGAATAGAATACATTTCTTTAGCAGGGATGGCAACATTCAATTTGCGGGAGCATCTTGGTGGTGTTAGATTTATCATATTTGAGTTGGGAAATGTTTTTTTTTTATTATTATTATTTGAGAAACTGTGAGCTTAATCAAAGTAGATTAGAGATTTTTTTAAACAATGAGTTTCTCAAAATCCGTATTTAGTATTTTGAGCGGATAAAAAAAATCAATCCTGATTTTGCTGAATGGCTTTGTAAGAAGATAGTAATCCTAAGTAATATGGTTAAACAGGCACTTACTAGTCATGCCAAAAAAGGAAAATATACAAGACTACCTGCTGATACAAAAGAATGATCATTGATGTTGGACTTTGTATCTAAAAGGAATACAGGAAAAGATGACATGCCAAATCCGAAAACATCAAATTTAATGTCCCAAAAATAAACAGATTTTGAACTCTTTTGTTCAGAACATTAATTTAAAACTAGCACATCAGTGCTATTCTTGCATTTCCTTGTATCTTGAATGTATGTACATTTTTTTTCTCTGTCCAAACTTAGAAGCATATCCCAATCTGTATATAATGATGATATAAGTGTTGATGGCACCTATACCATCAGAACACTTATATTATTATAGGAGCAGAAATTATGTTATTATTAAGTGGATAAATAGTGTGCAAATTTTAAATTCAATTGCATCTCTTTTCTTTGTTTTTATCACAATAAGTATTTATAAATTGTAACTAAACTATGAAAACCTTTTACCTATTAGTATTAACTCTTTATTGTGAAGGAAAATATTCGAAGTATTAAATATGGAATGTTCAAAAGTAGCATACTGCAGAGTCTTTAAAAAATGTTGACAATTTCGTTGGAGAAAAGAATAAGATAAAATCTGGGTTCTTAATTTCATCAAATAGAATTACTTGACTTTTACTCTCGATTATTCGCTCAGTGCTTCAAATGGTTTGCCACTGGTCATTTCTTTATTCACTACTGTTGAGATAACAGGTTGCAACATAGTATCATCATAATTTTGATACCTGTCGCTTCTTAACGTAGTCTTAGTGTGTCTTGGCATCTGAAATAAACATGTACACTTTTTTCAAATCGTATGTCTATGAAAATAAGAAGGACAAAATTCTAAATCGGTAAAGCTATCCCATTTTAACCCAGATATCTATTGAACCAAAATGTAACATAAAATTTAGATTTAAAAGTGATTCTAAAATGGAGTTTTATGCTGATTTAAGCAAAACGGTAGTTTTTACTCACTTTTGAATGAAGAGACTGTTCAAATGACTGAAGTCGACTACTCAAAACTACTTGCAAAAGTCTTAATGTCTTCTCTGTGCGATGAAATCATTTGCACCTTTATTATTTGGTTCAGGAACTTGTGGAAAACCAAATATCATTAAAAAAATGGCTAAATTGTGTCATAAGGCAGTTCCAACATAGTTATATGTTACATCTTCATTTGAAATCTGTTAGAGGTTTCAGTGGATATACGACCATTATTTTCATAAAATATGTTTTAAAAGCAAATGTAGATGAAAGTCTTAATTTTATCATTCTTTAATATTTGTTCCAGTCATTGTAGTTTTGAAATTTATACAAAAATCATATTTGGTTAATTGAATGTCTAGTCTTTTCTCTTCCCACCCTTGCTTTTGTAAGAATTCATATTAACTTAGATATTTCATTGAATATTCAAGTGATTTCTAAGAAGAATTTAACAAGTTTAAAAAGACTATTTTTGCTCTTAAATTAAATTTGAAATGGATATTTTTATCGAGAAATAATTTTAATTGAAAACATTGAAGGATTATGCTTCTGTGTAAAGGAAAGGTAGTATGGGAGGCTGAGTAAAACATTTGGTATTATGAATGAATGGAGATTTGAACAACAAAGTATGTATTCTTCAGTGAAATTAGGTATAAGAGGGTGGGAAAAAGATTATTGATTAGATCATCCTGCAAAGGATAGTTGTTTGCTAAACTCAATGCCATATTATTTGTATGGGAGTTTTGTTTCTCATGCTTCCTGTTATGTTCATTTGATTGCATTTCATCTTAAAGATAACTAATTTGAACTTTCTATAAAAAATTTCTTGCTCTCTTCTGTCCTTTTCTTTACTTCTTTATAATGTGATTTATACGATAACTAAGAGACATTTTGCTTTCTTTCTTACTTTTTTTACTTCCATTTTTAACTAAGTGTTTAAAATATGTTTACTCATTCATGTTACAATAATATCTAATCTCTTTTTGGAGATGTAAAAATCTGAGATATTTTATCATTTATGCATATTCAAATTATTGTATAAAGAAAAAAGTTAAGTTTACTTTGTAAATCAAATTTATTAGGAAGTGAATTGGGAGATTTTACGGTGGAAAAGAATATAGCAGTTGCAACATTGTAAGTGTAGTTACAGAAATTATATATGTTTTTTTCCCTAAATTTCTATCAAAATTCTTCTTGTAAGGAAAATGAAAAGCTTTGCATGTTGTTATTGTTGTATGCAAATCAACACTGACAGAATGTGTTAAATGTTAGTCATCATTGTTTCTTCTGATACTATATTTTAACAAATCCACTTACTGCATTGTGATCAGATAAACTGGATACTTTTAAAATGCTATGCTTGTTCTTGGAAATAGGAACTGCTATACTAGTCAAAATATTATCATTAGGTTTCGTTGTTCATAACATGGACATTTCAGTTGCTAATATACAATGTATTTTTGTTTAAGAATGTTTTGTGAGGAATGGTGAGTTTTATTACCACATTTCAGCATGTTTTGTTGCAAATTCAAAATCTAGTGAGTTGCTTCTGTTCCCGTCCCCAACATAATTTTATGCTTGGTGGATTTTCAGGAGATTGATAAATTAAAACAAAACCAAATGCTAATCCAAGTAGATTTAGTTCTTCCAGAAAGTGTAGTACGAGTTAGAGTAGCAATGTTACAAATTCCATTCCACTATATTTGGGGACATTCTCAGAAACTTCATTGCTTAAGCAAAAATATTCATCATTAGCAATATTTAATTTCTGTTAATGAATATCATTAAATACTATTCAATTGTTAACGTTTTATCATTTTTTATTGCCAGAATTCAGATTTTTCGATTATTTCAAAAGTATCCTATTAATCTGCCCCATCATGTACCTCTAAGATTTGCAAACTGTAGAAGGTGAAGTTGATTCCTCTGTAAACAAACTACTGCTGTTAAAAAAATATCTTTTTGTGTAAAGTGCTTTCAAGGAAGTTGGTTTTTTAAAGTACATGAGTGTAATTTATGCTAAGTAATAACAAAAATGTTTGCTTTGTTACCTTTCTGTTGTGCAGTTTGGCATTTTTATCGGGTAAGTTTTGCATTTTAGCTGATTTTTTTTTGGCCTTTGGTTTTTTTTTTATGCAGTTTGAAAGTAAGTTAATCAATCCATACATTTATATTAAAAAGTCTTTATACACTGTGCCTTTAAATTGCTACATGGTACATTAGTCTTTATTTCATGCTCTAAAATTTGTTTTTTTGTGTCTTGAGCATAGTTTTTGGCATTAGTATGAATATCTTGGATGTTTTTATTAATTAATTTCCTTTGTTAAAATAGGAAATCTGTTCAGGTCAATATTTTTAGACCATTAAGATACACTGATGGCTTTATATTTCTCTTTTGAAAGGTTTCCAAAAGTACAAAAAGCACATTAATTTCTTGAGTAGATTTGAACATATTTTTGTCTTATCATAAGAAATGTATAAAGTGGATTTATTGTCAAAAAAGTTCTAAGATATTTTGAAACTTTCTTTTCATACATCTTTCATATCATAATGCATGCTAGCAATATGATTCTCTTAATTCATATTGACTGTTGATACAGAGAACATGAGTTATAGGCTAAAACTAGATAGCATAATCCCTGTAGAAGTTTTCAAAATGAGAAGAAAATGACATTCATATCAGAATTGCTGTATAATCAATCTTAGTCACTTATTTTTTGAAAATAATAAAAAATTTCAGTTACATATATTTTTTTATTTTTACATAAATACCACCTTATTCATGCATGGAAAATGCAACTGAGGCTTAAGTTGGTGATATGTTTTATATAATATTTATCCGTTATGAGAAAATTTTTAAATAATCTTGCAATAGGTTTTAAAAAAATCTTTGAAAAGCTTAGCTTACCTAATTACACAAGTGAAATGTTGCATAGGCATTACTTTCTACTGAAAATTAAGTAGCTGCATAGGAGGTGACAACATTCATGGTTTTTATTAATTTAATTAAAGTCAGGATTGACAGATAGAATTCAAAACGTTCTCATAAAACTCAAATTCTCATTTCACTTCAGATTGGTGGATTAATGTTTGATTGTAATTAATGTGTTTTATCTTTACAGTTACTACTTTTTTAATCTGTCACTCTTTTGTGTTATTTTGCAAAATATTGTGCAGAATTTTACTGTCCAAAGTTTGATATGGGCAGCGTTGAAAATTTTTGCTATAGAGTTGAAGATTTCTATTAATGAAATGTTATTGTGCACAGTTAAATGTATGTAGTGTCAGTAAATACTTAACCTACCATAATTGGTCAAACATCACTTCCTTTCTATTTTGAAAGTATTTTCCTCGGTGTAATAATGGACAACAATTAATTTCATTCCCCCCTTTTCAGGAAATCTTTTTCTTTAATTATTTTTTCGGATTACTTGTATATATTATCTGTCTTTTACCGTTGGCAAGTTGTGGCGGATAAAATGAGTATAAAATATATAAAATCCTAATTTAAAATGTTTTTGACTGGCCCATATGCAAAAATAAGCGCGTTATATAAAAGAGCAAAGAAAATCCTATTGGGTGATACTATTTTTATGAGGATACCTGGATATAATTCCGGGAAATAATCTTGAAGGAATGCAAAATCGAATTGCCCTTAAAATCTATAATTTGGAATACTGCAAATACCATTCTAGCTACAATTTGTGAAATTTACCAAAAACTTATCCTTTCATCTATTTTCGAATTAACCTACAACCATATTTATGCTCTAGTTCAGATGAAATTTAATCTTTCGTTTGCAAAACATTACGAAATCGCCGTTCATCGAAAAGTTTGCCGATGAAAGGAGGTAGATGTGATCTCATTGCTCTTAATTTTCACTCGCAGGTACGAGAGATGAATCAGTCCACTCAGTTTACAAGTACGTCATCTTCTTTAATGTTTGCTACTGTTATTGCATTATAATTTTGTGGATTTTGTTTCGATTCTGTCGATTCTTTTCACGCTGCTCATTTCTACTTGCATCTAACAGAATATGTCTCCTTTTATAAATAATGAGTCCACGGATATGGATTCTGTAATGGTAATTCTCAGAGAGCCGAGGAAGAATACCGTCTCTGTTACCCACATCGTCGTATGCTGCAGTTCATCAAAGATTTAGGGTACTGGTCCGTTTGGTAAGATGTGATGAGGATCCGCCATCGTTGAGGATTGTATACTCGGCTGAGTAGAAGATCCAAGTGCGAGTTCACATATACTTGCAAGTGAAAGCGAAATTTCTCAAAGCAAAGTTATGAAAACTTCTCATGAAAACCAGCGTCATCCTTACCAATCCGTAACTGTACAAAAATTACTGTAAGTCAAGTAACCGACAGCATTTTGCCACTGACTGTTAGAGCGAGATATTGAATAACATCAATTCCGGACAACGATACTGTGGATAAATGGGTCACTTTTCGTTCGGGCGGCATTTTAAATTTACACGGCGTTATTATGCGCAACAAAATCCACATGTATTGCAAAACTCTTCGTTCCAGGCACAATTCAGCTTAAAAGCTTGGTTTGGAGTGGGTGACGGTTGCTTAATACGTAATTGGAGCCCCTCGGACATCACCCCGAAAAAATTACTTAAGAGTGCCATATACAGAGAAAGAAACCCGATGTCGACGAAAGCGCCACCTATCGATGGGGGGATAAGGCGGTGTCCAAACTAATGACGGAAGAGGCTTAAAAGATTTGATTGACAAGCCGAATAACACCAAACAAAAAAAGAATTCCTAGTCCCCAGGAGATACTACTGTGTGAAGAGTGTGACACTCAGAAGGTCAACCGACCCACCGAACTGGCCCCAATAAAACTTTCCCTTACTCTGTTTCGAAAACCGACACAGTCTTTGTACATCACAAGAGAGGTTTGGTGGGGTTAATGAGCCCCCAAACTTGTTTGGAAAAGATACACATTGAGTTGGACATTTTAGATTTTCTCTGCTTGCACAGAAAATCGTACCGAGGGCAGCGTGAATGTTAGGACTCTTGGAACACAGAACTCAGCACTGATTAATTATTGAAGTACTTCGATTTTGGGACATTTAATTGTTCTTCATAATTATGTTAATTAATATTAGACAATCCTGAAATTTAGAAGGAGTAATTGAATAATTTATAGTATTTCGTTTGACACGACTTCATTTTTAACAATAATTGCGTTCATTAATTTTTCAATCCAGGTGGATCGGACAAGATCTATGTGCCTATGAAAATGTAAGAACTCATCCCCAAAGAATATGTTCAATCCTTTCTCTCAATAGTTTTAGTACCTAAAGCGAATTTTAATAAAATGTTCCTAAATTTTCTTTAAAATTTTATAAGTAAATTATTTATTTAAAAAAAATAATAAGCTTAAATGAGGAAGGAAACGAACAAAATTAAGATGAATTTTTCAACTCATGTGACGTATTTGATATGACCTGGTGTTTCTGTGTAGCTGGGATGTTCCTAATTTCTTAAAAAAAGAGAATATCCAAAATTTTAATTAAATGACTCATTTGTACCATATTAAAAAGAAAAAAATAAATATAGTTATTTTGAAAATAATGTTAGGATAAATTCTATTAATTAGCTTTTCTAAATGTGGAATATAACCAGCTTAATATGATAATGTGCATAAAGTGGAAGAAATAAATAATAAATTAAATTGTAAAATGCATATATTAAATTGTCTCCTGGTTTTCGAAATTTTTAAACCATTAATTGAATGATTTTTTCTTTTCTTTTGTTTTATTTATTTATTGGATTTTGCCAATATCGCCATTCATCCACATAGCCAGGATTTCTTATCAGAATTCTGGAATGTTTCAATCTGAAAATTCATCTTGGCTTTGTAATAATTTTTACTTATATATAAAAAAATAATATGAAAATAAAAAAAAAAAGGGTTTTAATTTTTTTTAAAAATTAAATCTAATTTCTATAGAATTCTTTTCTTAATATTTCACAATATGTATAATATGGTCACCTGCATTTAACAAAGAAAAGAGTAAAGTGACCGCAAACATTTCTCTAACATCCGGAATAAGTCAAAACTGTTTCGCACTCCTGAAGGCTTACCAGCCATTTTTTTTTTTATTTGTAAGTAACTAAAATTTTAAAAAATGTTTAATGATATTCAATTAAAAGAACTTGGTAGAAATATTGCTTCGTTCAAAATAGAAATTATGATTACTTATATATATAACCATGAATTGGAAGAAAAATAGTTGTAAAATATATTGTAACACAAATGCCAATACACATTAAAAAACATTATTTCTTTGTCATATAAGAAAAAGTTTTTATGAAAGCAGTGATCAACTTAGTTTTAGATAATTTTTATAATCCAGATTTACGAATGCTAAAATTAACTTAGCTTGCTTTTGATCGCTTACTCATAAGTGTATATTTAACTTCAAATTAGATAGACATGCAACATTTACTACTAGTTTAAAAGCTTATACTGTTCCACATTTTGTGCAATGCATCTTTCTAATTTTCAACAATCTCAACTAAAATAGGAACTTGAAAAACGAAAATATAAGTTCAACTAATACAAAAACTTTCTCATTCAGCATTGTTTATGCGCATTACAGATTATATTCTTATCTAATATAATTAATTTCACTAACATTGATTCTTATACAACCAATAATTTATTATATTAAGGGCATTTCCTTGTTCCATTAAACAATTATTTTCTCATTATCCAAAGATAAGAAATGTAGATACATGAATAGGAGGAAAGATAATAAATAGTAATATATTATTAGTAAAATATATTGGTACAGAAATGTTAATATAGATTTAAAAAACAACAACATTACTTTGTTGTTATGTTGCTGTTGAAATTTTAATCTAATGATAACGATGCGTGAACATTTCTCTGAAAGCTTTATTTAAGATTTCTGAAATAGCTCCAAAACCACTAATATAATTAGCAGTACTTCCACGGAGTTGCCCGTAACTTGATTAATATTAGCAAAATCACAACCAGAAACATAAAATAAAGCGATTAAATTGTATCAATCGTTAACAAGCAAGCAAAAAAAAAAATGATTTTACACGTTTTTTTTTTTAAATTTTTGATAAAGATATTGCTTAGTGAACAAATGTAATATACATACATACACATACATTTCCTTTTATGAGAAAAGATTATAGCGATTTTGAAGAAAATTCATTCAGAAATATGAGAATATTCAAATATTAGTAAATAAAAGAGTATATAGATTTTCTTATATCTTACCACCCTTTAAATGAATTTAATTCCTGTAATTATTTTTCTGATAAAATCCATATTTCTTTTCCATTTAGAATAAAATTTATTATAATTTATTGCAAAATATATAAAGATAAATGTTATGTACAATATCAAATATATAAAACATTGATAAAAAAAAACGTAGGCAAAATAGCAACGAATTATATACAAAAAACGTACAGTTATAAGAGTGACCAGAGAACAAAACGCTTCAGAAACATTCTTATTGTGTTTTCTCCTTTTTTTACTTTTGGGTCTCTATAATAGTAGAAGGATCCCGAATTTTCATCGATCTCGGATATCTGGGATCAACAAGTTCTGGCAACAAACAGTCAAAATAAAAGGTCAATTTTTTCTCCATTTTTTGTTGCCAACTTATTGGAGCATGAATTATTTTCTGTTTTTTGCTCCTTCTCGTCCGCATGGCAAATAAACAAAAGCATCTTTGTGTAATATGCAGCTGGCCCTGCACTTGAAAATAATACTTATGGTTTTTATTTACAATTGTTGTTTCATCTTTGTTTAATTTCCAGAATGGGATTTTTTTTTAAATTTTTTTTTTGCTTTTATTGCTATTTTTTTTCTTCGATAATCCATATTCCGTTAATTTCCCCTCAATATTTCAAACGTGTGCAAGAAAAATAAACGATTTGCTAATTTACAGATAGATATAATCATATACTTAAAAATAGTCTACTAAATTTGTTTCCAAAAATGCGATAGCATTCGCAGAAACAAGTATGGATTGTAAAGACCACAGCTGTGATAGTAAACAAAATAAAAAGAAAGAAAGGCGAAAAGAAGATAATGTTGAGGGGGAGATTTTAAGACCTAGTGAAGACCAGATAATAAATTAGATTGTAAAGGGTGGGTTTATAGTGTATTCCTCCGCGAATGGGAGGGATTAAAGGAGCATTGGAGGGGAATGCAAATTATTTTTCCAATTTTAGGACTAAAATACTGCTTTTACACATTAAATATATATATATATATGCATCAGAATGAAGATACCAATACTGATGCTGCTATTTTTATTTTATTTACGATAAAAAAATTTATAGAATTATTTAAATGTGCTAAGTTGAAGTTTTGCGACTTTTAATAAATATTTAAAAATACTTTGAGAAGTCCGAGAAAAAATTCCTTTGGCAGAAGTCTGTGTTTTTATTCCTACTGATTGCAGTTGACTTCATTAGAAAGAAACCGCAATAGCAAACTTAATAGACTTAAAATATTTCTCCATAGGATAACATTACGTTTGAAAATTGTAGGTGGCGTGTATACGGCGCCCTTAATGTCATTCCTGCACTCATTCGAACGAAAATCATGTTCCAACGAGATATGGCGTTTGCGCATTCTTCTGCGGCAGTTCAGGATTTCCTGATTGAGTTGTATTGGCGATTGTTGGAGCTGTTGAAAATGTATTTTTAATTTTAGAATGGCAACGTTATTTAAAAATATTTATAGTTGTCTCGTTTTGCGAATTGGCTAAAATAAATTTCAAAATAGAGGTGAATCATTTTCTTCTAATTCTACTGGTGGTTTAAATTATTCTAAGAGAAGGTAGAATTATTTAAGATTTGAATTTAATCAGCTTGATGATGCTATTATAGATTGTGTCCCATTTTAGAGTCAATTTGAACAGGTACATAACTATGGGGGTATCGCGCCAAACGAAAAATTTCAATACTCATTTTCAAGCAACAGTTTCTGATTCTCGTGCGAGGAAAGTAGTTGACAGTTTTCAAAACTATCAAAAGGTTATTAAGAGTTTACAATCGCTCTTTGGTAGAAAAGATATTTTAATGGAAATTAGAGAATTGCTAAAATTAATTAATTCTGTGCAAACTTTCTTTTCCCATTAATTTCGTTGGATGAAAAGCTTGAGTCTTATTTGCATGCACAGGAAACATTAGGTGTAATCAGAGATAAATGGTCAATCATTTTGCGTCCTTTGGCTGAATATTTTGTTTCCCAGCTGATTTTTTAAAGGCCTGGATCATAGTAATATTTCCAATAAGAACACTGACACGAAAAAAAGGTTGAATAATTTGATGCAATTTCTGAAGTTGAAGGAGAAGAAAAGATATGTTTGGCTGTACCCGGATTTGATTTAGGAAAAGGTCTAGAGTATAAAACTTTGAAAAAGAAACTGTAGTTCGGAAAATTTGAGAAATAAAATATCCGAAGATATAAACTTATTAACGACTACTTCGAATAGAGTTGCGAAAAAAAAAATCTTGCATTTTTTGTGACAGCAAACCTTCAAGATCCGATTGCTCAGAAAATGAGTCTATTGGGGAGACAAAAAATTGTCAAAGAAAAACGACGTTGCTTTGCATGTTTATTTCCGTTTTAAATAGTTAAGAAAGGACGAGCAGTTCTTAAAGTGTGATATGTTCTAAAAAACATTTTCTTTCAATAAGAATTGTGCTTGATCGGCAGAAAATATCTGTAGAGAAATATCCTCAGAACATGTTAATATGACCAGTTTTAATAAACACAGTCCAAAGATATTTCTTCTGACTCTGGAAGCTAAATTAATTTCAGAAAGTAAATTGAAACTTGTGAGGTCACTTTCTATTCTACCTTGCGCAAGTCTTATACCATGAAAGTTGTAGTTGTAGAAATAAATTGTACATCTGTTCGCTGTGAAAAAATGGCGCATTCCCTTTTTTTTGGCGGAATTATCACTAACGAATTCGAACATAATTGCTATAAAGTGAAATTTATATGGCAATTTTAGCTGTAATTTTGAAATTCTGCATCACTTATGACAGTATTAGACCAGTTTCTACAGATCCCTGGATAAAATATAAGAAAATGAGGTTAATGTAACTGGCAGTAGCGATAGTTGTGAAGTCATCGATATTCTCATTGGAGCTAACGTCATGGGGTAAATGCTGAGTGGCAAAAGAAAAGCCTTGTAGTCAGGTTTTGTGACTATAGAAACTTAGTTAGAATGTACGTGAATGGCTAAAGTGCCGTAGAAGAAATCTTCGGAAGAAAATTTGGGAATTACAATGTTATCGCTATTTCTAAATGAAGCTGAAATCTCAAATTTAGGGAAATTGGATTTGATTGGAATCATTGATCTTCAGATCAAGGAGTATTTTTTATAAACAGTGACAATTAATAAAGAGGATCGATTTGAGGTTTGTTTACTGTGGTTCTGACAATAAGTCAACTTTTCCCGATAACTTGAATTTGGCGAGGAAAAGGCTTGACTACACTACTTCAAAACTTGTAGCTATGAATGAAAAATATGTTATTCTATACTGTTTAGAAGAAGGCATAGGAAAGGAAGTTCCAAAAAAAGAAGTAAGCTCGTATGGTAATTATTTACCTCACAGTGCATTGATAAAACTAAGTAGCAGTACTACTCCCATTTTGTCCAGTGTTCGATGCTTCAGCTAGATTAGCAAATTATCCATCTTTAAATCAGTGCTTGGAATGTGGCCCTAATCTTATTGAGATTATACCAGATCTTCTTCAATTCAGAGAGTGAGAATTTGGCATTATAGCTGACATTAGGAAAACTGTTATGCAAATAAATATTCGTAATGAGGACAGAGATTTCGTATGGTTTTTGTATGGTAAAATATGGAAGAAAGGAAATTGAGAGTTTTTCGCCCAACATACAAGAGTTGTTTTAGACATGAAATGCAGTCCTTTTCATTTGGATTCAATAATTGAGCACGATATTTAAAAATGTGAAGGATTTGAAAAATATTTCAAGAAAAGGCTTTTGCAGAGTTTCTATATTGACAATGTTGATCAATAGGCCAAATAGATCAATTCATCGCCAAATCTAAAAGTTAGATTTGGAATACGGAGTTGGACGCATTGAAAATTAATATGAAAAGGTTAGATGACATTAATATGGAAAAAGTAACTAAAAGAAGTATGTTATCTATTGTGCATAAAGTATTTGATCCTTTTGGATTCACCTCATCATTGACGCTTAGTCTAAAAATAATGCTACAAAAGTCATGGAATTAGGCACAAATTGGGACGAAGAAATAACTGGTGAACTTCGTTCTGTTGTGGTTTCAAAAACTGGGGTATTTGTCTGACATACAGAATCCTTGGTCTGTTCAAGCATCATCAAAAGATTTATGTTACTGCACTATTCGTATATTGTTGGTAGTAAAGATGCATATGCTGCCATTACATTCCTTTGACTAGAAAAGTATGATTCAATTGAGCTTTTTTCCTTGCAACAAAGTCTTGAGTGGCTCCTTTAAGAGGCACGACTATTCCAGGAATGGAACTTCTACGCCCGTGATTGGAGCGATGCTAGCGAATTCGATTGTTGAGGTTCTGGTTGGAGAAATGTTATGATGTATTATTGGAGTGATTCTACAACGGTGCTTGCATGGATATTGAGGGAAGAAAATTGGTTTTAGTTCCGTTTTTTCAACTATCTCCCAAGAAGTCTTTAAACGATAAAAGATTTGTAATATTCTTCGACGAAGTTTTGAACCGCATTTCACAAAAATATCAAAAGAATCTTACTCTAAGATATTGATATAAATCAACCAATAGTCTCCACAAGATAATAGAATTCAATATTTCTAAGGAATATCATTGCTAAAGATTTATTCGAGAATTTTGAAGAAGTTATAATCAAGTTTTAGAGGTACAACTACTTTTTCAGTTTAGTATGGGTGGACCAAATGTAAATTAAACATTTTTTAAACATAACAAAGAAGAACTTCCGTGCAAAAATGACTAAACTTTAGATCTAGATACATATGAACTACACATAATTCATTTAGTGTTTGAACATAAATCTACTGAGTGGAAAGGATACGTTATTTTTAGAGTAATTTATAGAATATTTAAAGATGTTTTCTTCGAAGTTACTGGTTCTTCTGAATTTTTGAGATTTTGTTCTTTCCACTGGATAGAAAATATGAATGTGTGACATATAAAGAAATACATAGATTTCAATAAAAATAAATAAAAACTTTTTCTGAATCAGCTTTAAGTGATATTATAAATTCTTGTTAGGATAAATTGATTCTTGACTAAAATTACCTTCTCTTATATTGTTGATATTCTTCAGCTATTTCTTTAAAATATCAGACATCTGAACCAATGATGCTTTTCTTTTTTGTTATGATGAGGATGCTTTTTGCAAAAATGATGCTTTTCATTTTTGTTAATGAAAAACATTTGTCCGATGAAGCAGAAACATTTGACATTTAGTTTGGTTCGTTTGATGATCTAAAAGTCTGAGGCTGAGAAAAAATACTGATATTGGGATAGTGACTACAAGCTACTTGATTACTTATGGGGCTACAGAAAATGGGGGGGGGGGACTTTTTACCGGAGTATTTTATATTTGTGAAGAATATTTTTTAAAAAAATATTTGCACGCATGCCCAAAAATTTACTGCATCTTGTTTAAATCCATATTTATCGAAGAAACTTGCCTTTCCCACTCATTAAAACTATGAGGTATTGTTATTCCATCATAACTAGCAGATGAGTGCTGTTCGCGAATTTCCTCTTATGTTGTATATACGTACAGGGATAAAACATTTTTTTTTCCAGATAGTGGCTAGCCTGTTGTAGTTAATATGGGTTAATTAAACTTTTTTTTTTAACATTTTTATTCTTATTTTTACATTTAAGCTTGACTAAAAATTTATACAACGCTGCCATCGTTTGAATCCCTTAATTGTGTTTAACTAGTATTTTATGTTTTGATTATTATTTATAATCGAAAAATGGAAGGGTGTTGAAAATGTATTATCAGGGCTTTTTTAGGGTGGTAGCGTTATTTAAAAAAAAATTCAGCTGGCTCATTTTGCCGATGGCAACTTGTAGTTGAATTCTAAAATGAAAACTAGGTAAGATGTATTTCAATTGGGGAAATATTTTTAATTTAAAAAGCAAAAGGAACGATAATTTTCCTTAGGCAGCTTCAATAGGAGCCAATTCCTTGATCCTAGTTCGCATGATAGATTTTCTGGAAGTAAGAGATTTGCGCATCAAATAATTTTTCTGAAGCAAAATGTGTGTACGCCAGATAAATTTTCTAAAGCAATAGTTTTGTGCACAGAAATTGCCAATTTTTGATACATGAATAGCCGGCTTGGTGGGGCAATAGTAAAACTTTAGGGTAAGCTTTCCATCGTAACTACAGTGGCTTCAGTGCAAGGACATGTTTCATTTATATGGCAACCGATTTCAGCAACGAGTTAAATTTAACTCAGCCTACTGAATGCATACAAGTTTAACCAAGACATAAGATATAACCTCACTGTGTGTGCGGGCATGATTTCTTTCATCCTCCCTCTGATACATGTATATTCAGCATTTAATCAAATTTCTAAGATATGAATTCCATTTTCCAAATAACTCTTGTGCAGTTTCTAGTTGTCAAATCTAATTAAAGCATTTATTGTAGGATACCCCCAAATACTGACTTGCAACATACAACCATATTTTAAAATCATTGTTTTAAAAGCATAAATGGTTGACTATGCATATAAAAAAAACATATATATTTGCTTGTATTCACCTGTTTAAAATTAGAAAATCAAACGCTTAAAATAATTAGAAATTATTTTATTCTGATTAGATATTTCTCAAAAAATGTTTAAATTAAAAAAAAGTGCATGAAGATTAATGCTATAAAATGTTGAATGCCATTACATATGGGATTATATTGACTGTTGGAATAATCATTAAGTTTAGTTAGTGCTAAAAAGGCATTGTTGATATAAATGAGAACATGTAGATGATACATTTGTTACAAATGTTGTAACTTATCATTATATTCCTCAAAATGGATCTTGTTAAAGGACTATTATTAAAGCCTGGATCTTTTTGAAAACCTTATTAATTATCTGTGTAAAATCATTTTTTTGTCATGTTACATTTGATTTATTTGCTATATATAATATTATGGTTATTTAACTAAGAAATTTTCTTTTTATAAAATTGTATATGGTGAATATGCAGATGCATAAAAGTTCGGCAAAGGTGCAGTCTTTTATCTAACTTGACTATCATTACTTTGCTCAATGTGATTTAAAATATAAAGGTTAAAGTGAAGACATTTTCTAAAGTTATTTATGAAGTTACAGTTTATTTTGGTGAAATATGACTTGAACGTGAATAAATAACTTTTTTTTAAAGTGAAGTTGCAAGAAAGCTAATGCTAGCCAAGAGTGTGAAAATAGTGCTAATAATTAGTTTAGATTAATTATTAGTAAATTTTATACTAAATAGATTTAAATTTCATACTAAAAACGCAAACTGTTGCATCATTAACCTTTTTACTACCAGTCATATTAAAAGCATATTTCCTAGGGTGCCATGTTTCCTAGATTTAAACACGAAAACTGCCAGCTATAAAATATCTCATAACTAGCAGTTTATGTACATATATTTTCTACAAAATATCTCATGGTTAGTAGTGAATAAGTTAATACTTAGCTGCACTGTTTTCTATAAACAATTTAAATGCTTTGATGTGTTAACTGAATATCAACATAAAATTTTGTTTATTAATCTACTAATTGTATTTGTTGCCATTACATAAAAATACTCTTTTAAGTGTACTTTTTTGCTTAGAGCGGGTTAAAGTCGAAAAAATGTTTTATTGAAGTAATGTAGTTCAGACAGTTTTATTGAAGAATGCTGTGTTTTCTTTTGTCTTAGATGATATTTTTAGAGTACAATTTTTAGTCTTAATTGTACATGTAATAGAAAGTCACTGAAAGTTAATTATTATTAGTAATTTTAATTATGAATCTGTTATTTTTCTGTCCCCAAAACGATTAAGATCTGAACTATTTGGTTATGATCAACAAGTAATATATTGCTTTTATTATTTAGTGACACAGCATTTTCTTTTTGTTATCCCGATCAGATGTTTCTTTTGAGATTTTGTTGAGTTATTTAGTAATTGATTGAGTTATTTAATAATTAACTAAATTCTATATATGAACATTGAACAATAACAGCATGCAAAAAATATTTTTTGCTATTTATAGGCTTCTCCTGATACGGTTCTTAAAGCAATGGATTTTCTTATGCTGGAAGGGAGTCTCCAGGTTGTAAGTACAAAAGATGTTAAAAAATTTCTCTATTTGTTTTATTAGTTTCAATCAAAAAATTGACTTCCCCCCCCCTCTCTCTCTCTCACTCTCTTTTTTCTTTTTAGGAACCTGGAAAAGAATATATGAAATGTGATGATGAACTGTCAAAAAAAATATTTGGTGAGTTTGAATAACTTTTTTTTGTGGCTTAATAACATTTGCTAATTAATTAAATATGCTATAATTAATTAAATATGCTATATTGTAAATAGCCTTCCGCTCTAGAAGGTAGAAAATTACTTTGAGAAAAATATGCCATTTTTATTGCTTAGTTTTAACTCATTTAGTTTTAACTTTTTTTTTTAAATTTTAACATTTTTAAGTGATCTTTCTGAAACTTGTATAATAATCATTATTGAAGGTTTCCGAATAATATATGTTTCTGTATTAGTAGAAATTTAAAATTGTGGTTAGCATTTTTATAGTAGTATGGTATTTTTTTTTTATCTTAAATTTGTTGAGTAACTTTTTTTCCAACGAAACTGTAACATATGAGAAAATTTTAAAACTCTCTGCATCAGAATTTATATCACGGATACACATTTAAACATTTAAAGTAATAAATTTTAGTGTAATCACTAGCAGTTTTAGTAATTTCATCCACCTAGCTCTGCTATTGTAGAGGTAGGATAATGGGTATGCCAATTGGGTATGATGATTTGTCATGGTTCAGAATTACGAGATGTATTCCCAAACGATCTTCATGTAATTTGAAAGAATGTTAATATTAGTATCTTTGATTTAACTACGATTGTATTATCTTTGGCTAAACTACTATTTGGGAATATTATAACTTTATTGTTTCATTTTATAAGTGTAAAATTTGGAACTAATTTAGAAAAAGCTATCATATGTAAGATGTTTGCTTGAAATAATCATGTGTGTTTCAAATCTGCCTGTGATATTGTTTTTGATTATTTATTAATCCCCATTATTACAATTAAATGAATAATGAAAACTGATTGCAAGGTATACTGATCCTTTTATAGGAGGTAAACGTCGCTTTCGAGTCGATGATATGAAGAAGTATTTGCGCAAGCATCTTATCAAGACTGCTTAAGTATCTTTCAGGATGATTTGAGAAGATCGGATGGGTGGATCTGAAAATGAGATTTCAGATGATTTTTTTTTTTCATGTGATGATATTTAGTTTCTGTCTTGTATGTTATAAAACCAAATAATTGTGGCATTATTTCATTGTAATCAAGTTGTTTTTGCTGCTTTAAAACGTGTATCCATTTGCATACTATTTGTTATTTGAAGAAATAACTTATTACCAAATTTAAAAACCTGTAGTTGTGTCCCGATTTTGTCTTTTACATATTATGAACTCAGGTTCATAAGAATATGTACCCTTCTTGGTAGAATATTGATTCGGATGTTTCTTATAACAGTTTTCATCTCAATTATACTGTAATGTTGTATTGTGCCATATACGTGATTTTATTGTTTGTGAAATATTAATTTTCTTAAAGCAAGGGGTCACTGATTTAATCATTTCAGACTCTTCGCGAAATAGAATTGTTTGATCTGTTTTTGTAGTAACAAAGCATTTTAAATTAAACCTGTTCGCTTTTGATTTTAAGCTTCCATAACCCTGAAATTGTGTAATTGTTAACCTTAGTTAAAATAAAATGTTCATTTTCTTGTTTCTTCTATATTCATTTTCTTATAAAAATTTTGATTTAATACATCCAGATATTTCATTTATTTTATGGAACTTTTTGTTTGTCATGA
Source organism: Argiope aurantia (assembly GCA_026543865.1). Taxonomy (NCBI): domain Eukaryota; kingdom Metazoa; phylum Arthropoda; class Arachnida; order Araneae; family Araneidae; genus Argiope; species Argiope aurantia. Next base: position 128,440 of record JAPMOR010043355.1, read on the forward strand.
ATACTTATGAGTAAATTTTTAAATTCATATGAAATATACTGGCGTCTTTCTTTGTAAATATTTTTAATTAACTTTTGAATTTTATTAATTTTTCTAATTAATCTTGCATTTGGTAAATGTCCATTCTTTATTTTGAAGCAAAAAGAAACATTTCACTTCAAGCCTATGAGTAAATTTTAAATACATATGAAATATATTTCAAGAAACTGAAGTTATATAATAATTCTATGATATATATATATGTGTGTGTGTGTGTAAAAAATGTGCTCATTGTGTAAAATATTTCATTAATTCAGATTTTATTTTGGCTACTTATGTTTTTGTTAATGTTATTGATTCTTAAATATGAAATTGTTTACTTGTTTCTTCTGATATTCTTGCATTTATATTCAAATTTTGCATTAAAAACTCAAATAATTTGCAACTTTTAGGAAATCAGTTTTAGTTAATAGATCGTGTGCTTTTAATTTTAAATAAGATTGAATTTTTATGGCTTTTTAGCTTCCTGTCTTGTCATAAATATTTCATTTCATAAAAGCGTCTTATAATGTGTCTAAGTTTATAGTTTTATTCTTGAATTGTTCCTATTTGTGCATTGTGTTGTAAAACTTCACTGGTTATTAAAGTGTTTGTATGTGAACTTATGTTCTTATTTTTATTTGGTTCTGACAGCATACAACTTAGAAATCTTCATTTTAGTAGTAATATGATCCATTACTATATCACTTGAGAAATTACACAGAGCATTAATTTTTCTTTAATAGTATTAATAACCACTTTATCTTAATCACCTCCTTAATTACTTTTAATTTCTTATATCGCCTAACTTTTTCATTTATTCCTGATAAGCAATGTGATTTGTACTTTCCACTACAACAAAACATATATTTAGTTTATAAGTACAAAATGATTATTAAAATCTTTGCGATATGACTCCTTGGTTATTTAGTTTTCGCTTAAGAAGAAAACGAATGCAAGTCCATTTCTCACGGGGAAAAAACTTTCAAATTGCGTTGTCTACTCCTTTCCCCCTCCAACGTGCGCTTACCGATATGTTATCAATGCAGTAAAAAACTGAAAATGCTGTTGGAATGATATTTGAAGCTCGAAAAATGGTTAAGCAGAAGCGAAAATCTGTACTTATATAAAGCTCAATGTGTGTGTGTTGGCGCTCTACAGAAAAGACCATTTACCTACAGCTACCGAATTTGGTACGTGTATACCTTGGAGGTCGGGAATGTGCACCTGGGGTCTTTTTTTTTTTTTTTTTTTTTTTGAAATTTTAATTAAAAACTTGAAATGAGTAAGGCTTCAGCATTTTTTCCCCACTCTTATGAGGCTAAGGCTTAACATTTTTCGGCCGATTATTTCAAATGATTCTGTTTATTTTCTTAATGTTTGATGCATTTAAAATTAAACGTTGTTAATTAATCGATCTTTCAGATTCATTCTAAAGTACTTTTGAATTAAAATAAAACAATAAAGGAAATTAAAAATGTCTAATCTGCATAGCGTTACCCAGCTGGCGTAGAAAAATTCACGCATTTGCGTTACCATAACTGGCGTTGAAAATTCACGCATGCACATTGCGTTCTGATTGCTTACATCTATTTTCAACGGAAGCGGACACGATTTAAATTATTTTTAGGTTAGTTGTATGCTTTTGTAATTAAATTGAATTTATGTTAGTTTAAGTTAATCGTTTTTTAAGTAATTTTTTATTTACCTGTTTTCGACCGATTATTTTAAACGATTCTGTTTATTTTCTTAGTGTTTGATGCATTTAAAATTAAACTGTTAATTAATAGACCTGCTCATGATGAATCTGAAAATCTTTTGTTGACAAATTCTTGAGATATTACATAAATTAAGAAAGATATTCTTTAGTGCCCATAAGGTTTAAATGCTCAATGACTGTTTTCAGTAATCATATTACAAAAAAAAATGCTTTGTTTTGGTAAAAAATATTATTATATTAATGGCAGATTAATCATTTCCACTTTAATTTAAAGCATAAATTCTACGGGAACTAACAGAAAATTAGAGAGATACAGATTTTGTTATGACTGAAAGCCTTTATAATATGAGTTAATTGAAATTTGAATTTTTAAAATATTTTATTGAAGAAGCTATTAAAGTAGGAATTACATAAAATATTTAATTATTAAAATTTTAACGAGCATTAAGATTGGCGAACCGGCTGGTCGTCAAAGGCGGCTAGTAACCAATAAGAAAACAATATTAAAACAAAAAAAATTATTTCACAATTGTTTGACTTGACTGCGCTCTCTCGCATACAGTTAATACTTTGTATGCAGCAAATGGTGTATAGAACTGCATGTGAAGAAAAATCTTGAATCTCACTATGTAATGATATCTTTCAACTGAAGTTCGTTTTGTGGATTTGATGCGTGCACTTTGAATTTCACATCCCGATTTCCTTTGATCTTGAATCATTGGCTTAGCGTAATTTAGGCCCCAGGGACTAAATTGTGCTGAGGCCTCTCCTAGGTGTGTGTGTTTATATATATCTAGACATAGTATAAAATGAAGTCTCCTGAAAGCGTCTGTATGTTTGAACTCGAGAAATATTTAACTGATATTGGAGATATTTGTACTACATTTATTGGAGAAGGTATTAATATATTGAAATAATATCAAAATTTTAAAAAAGGAATTTTATAATTGCGACTTTAATTATTTTCCCACTACGATGCGTAAAACACTTAACCGCGCATGTGCGAGATCTTTAAATTGCGCTTGCGCAAATAGCAAGAGCTGTGGTATTCATAGGCGATACATTTCTTTGTTTACCACTATTTGTTAGTGAATCACGGCTGAACGGAATTGGATCAAATTTAGCACAGAGATAGATTATAGTCGGGGATAGGACATAGGCTACTATTTATTCCGGTTAATTGCTTGGTTAATTTTATATTAATTAAAAACTAACTTTCCAGCCAAAAATCTTCATTTCCCCACTGCCAAATGAGTAAGGCTTCAGTCTTCTTTTTATCATGCTAACGGGGTTAAACTTAACATTTTTTCGACCGATTATTTCAAACGATTCTGTTTATTTTCTTAGTGTTTGATGCATTTAAAATTAAATATTGTTAATTAATCGATCTTTCGAATTCTTTCTGAAGTACTTTTAAATTAAAATAAAATAGAATAAAGGAAATTAAAAATTTCTAATCTGCATTGCGATACTCCATTTGGCATTGAAAATTCACGCATGCGCAGTTTGTTTTTATTATTGACAACTGTATTTTCATTCTAATTAAAAGTTTAAAAATTATGGGTATTATACTGTTGTAGCTATTTCAATCTCGATCGATAAATAAAATAGACTTGATTTTAAAAAAATACGGACTTTATTTGAATCTTCTGCTAGCCCAACTCCGCAATATAGCTCTGGCTGTAGCTTCCTCGGGCATTGCTGCAACTTTGCTTAACGGTAGCCGGATGGCCGTTTTCAAATTGCCGGTTAATCTTGCAAGCAAAGATACCCCAAAATGCAACATCACCAGAAACAGCGGCCGGGGAGTACTTTTGCAACAGTGCAAGTTAATATTATGGGGCGAGTGCGCAGTGTCGCACAAGCATGCATTAGAGACTTTAAACCGCAGCCTGCAGGGCAACCAGGCGGTGGTGAGAGGCGTCGTTTTGCTCACAATGACCTGTTTGCAATTTTAGTGAGCACTTGCGGACTATCAAACCCCCTCCAGCTGTGGGTAAATACAAGGAAGCTTTATCAGAAGATATCGTGCATAGGTTTGGATGACAATCACAATGACCTAATCATTAACGGAGCTTGGGTATTGATTGAGGCGCAAGATGTCTAGGTCAATTCTCATACATATACATCAAAATTTCCACGCGAACGAAGTCGCGGGTGATAGCTAGTGTTATATAAGTAACATTACTACCCCTTTATCTTAAATTTTTACTGGGCAGTGATTTCTTTCTTTCCTTCCAAATTTTCTAAATGAGATGGACGTTACGGTGTTCAAGCATTCAAATTTTGATTTAAACAGGAATAAAAATTGAAAAATTATTTGCATAAATTGTATTTTTCTTTATTTTAGTTTATACAAAATAAACTTATTCAATTTAAAAAATGTGCTTCAGCTTTTTTTAATGAACGATAAAGAGTTTTTTCATAAGTCGAGAACTGTTTAAGGAAAATATTCCTACTTATTCCAAGCTTTAAACTGGTTGAAACAATGTCCACTTCTTTGTCCCAAGAACTAAATGATATTTTCGATTCAATTTTGTATTTATATGTTATTTTTTTATTAAAAATAATTAAATTTATCTTATCTAAATTAATTTATTCTTATTTTAGATTTAAATTTTTGAATTTATAATTATTGAAAATACTAATTTAAAATTATTTAATGAACTAAATTAATTACTTAGAAATTGTTGACTTAAAAATTCTTTGATTGAAAAATACTTAAGTAAAAAAAAAAGCTATTGGAATAAATCGAAATAGCAAATATTTTATTTTAAACAAAATGATAAAAAGATACTAAAACTTTTTAGCACGATTTAAATACTTTTTAATTATAGGATTATATATTTTTAAAATTAAAAATACTATTTATAAAACATTTTTATTGCTGTATTATGTATAATTTCATATTGTTACTTTCTTCAATTTATATTGCTCATATTCTGTTAAAATATCTTGGAAATCATTTTTTTTTTCTAATTCATTCCGTTTATTAGTTATAATAGCCGTAGAGCCCGGACGATCTAAAATAGTTTTTCAGTTTCATAAAACATTGCTTCCATTTGCATTTATGATCATTTGGCATCTGTAAAGTTTCAGGCTGTCATTCAGAAAAATTGATTGCATCGTATTATCATATATTAATTTATTTTAAAAAATGCATATACTCTTTTTTATTTTTTCAAGAAGTTGTTACATGAAATATTTAAAATGTTCCTTTTTCAAATTCAATACCCTATATATAAAACTCTTTAAATTTCTTGAGCAGCTTTCTTTGTGAAAACGTTAGTTCTGTTCGGAGAATATCGAATTAATTGTAGTATTATATGAAAGTTCTGAAAATAGCATAATGAACACAGACAAATAAGTTTCGACAATCAGTTTTTTTCTTTCCTCCTAGTACAACGTCTTTGTCTTTTCTTTGTATATAGGCTTTTTCGTAGTGAGCATTGTTTCGTTTTCCTTCATCATGTGACTGTTAAGCATTTCTAATGGTTGAACTAAACCGTCACCATCTTTTCCACTTTTCAATACATTGCGGATCTTTCCACCAGTAAAGAAATGCATTTTTTACCTTTTTATCGAGCTTTTCAGCTCATTTTTTCAAAACTAGTAATTAAAAAGGAAAAGTATAGTAGAGCGTTGGAACATTTAAAAACTAACTTTTGAAAATTGAATGAAATGAAAAAGATTGTTTTGAACCATTGGTAATAGTTTGAATTATTTGTCCAATGGGAGCTGAGGAATTTCCATGACATGAAGACTACAGCATTTCTTTGGGACATGAGAGTCAGCCTACTTAAATCTCTTTTCTCACATCATCAAATTGCAGATCCTTTGAAATATCCAGCTGGTAAATATGTCCAGTGTAGAAAGAAGAAATCGCCCTAGTTGCCTCAGTATCTTACTATCAGTACTTGAACATGTTGTCAAGATTTTAATCCCGGAATGTGCACATTTTACTTACGAAGATAAACGTCCAGGAAACTTAGAAAGGTATATTTTTTTCTAGCATCAAGCATACCAAAGTAAGCGTTAAATTTTCTTAACCCTTAGTAGCCTGATTTACGAAAGTGGTTTATTTTTAATATTACTGTGTTTGCTTGAGGGTCTAGATGAAGGGAAAAATAGCCAAAGAATTAGTAGGTAGGTTTTATGTAGGGCGGAATGCCTGAAGTATCAAAATTGATACTCACAAAAATAGCACTAGTTTCTTCAAGTAAAACATGCACTCGCAAAAAATAATTATATCATAGCGAAAATAATATATTCACTTACCTCAAAAGTATTTATATTCTTCAGAAAAAGAAAATATATCAAATTTGTATTCAACAAAACTTTTAGTAAAATGTGTTTACTTGTTCACTTTGCCGCGCAAGTAATATGTCATAGATAAAATAAAACAATAATGACATTTGATTTTTTTTAATTTCGTTGGAAAGAATATTATACAACAGTAAAATACGTACAGCCAACCTATAAAAAAAAACTAATAGTAATGTGAACATTCGGTTTAAAAGATTGGTATCAAAATTGATACTCTAGGTCATTAAGGTGTGATTTTTATAAAATATTCTGTGTTTAAAAATATCGAAAATCAAAAAATGCAGTTCTCAAACTTTTTTTTTCTCTTTCTTTTCTTCAAAGTATAAAGAATTCGTGTTAAATCGTAAGATTATGACATTTTTTAAAATTCTCAAAACAATTTATAATTTGAATAATGTAATTATTATATTATTTCATGTTTTATGCATGGCATGTATTGATATATATAATACATCTTTATATTTACAAATACTAGTATTTCAAGAATGAAAAATGTAATTTAGTAGAAACTGCTTGTTAAGTTTCTTTCTGGATATAAATATCATTTGCAGGGGAGGGGGAAACCTTCATAATTTAGCTGGAGAGAACGAAAATAACTAATTCATTCAAAAAAAAAAAAAAAAGAGTATAACATAAAAATGAGCAGCTTTTTGAATTTTAATCATTTTTCCTTTTATAATTGTTCATATTAGTATAATTGGATTCACTTTAGCTAATAGTAATTCTTTTTCTGTTGAATTACAAATATTATCCGTATAGTTTTTTATTCAAAATAATAAAATCTTCATAATTTTTTCGTAATATATATATCGGCGTAAGCTGTTACACTTTTTTTGTAATGGATCAAATAGAATTTGTAGAATAACTCTACGAATAATATAAGGATCTTTTTTTTCCCCAGAGGTTTTATCTTAACAGGGTGTTGCCGAATTCGACCGACAAATTCAGAGGGGTGATAGTAGGCATCAAAAGGATAAAGAATCGCCATACAACATAGGGTGCCAAGCGACGTTTATTAGGTGAAAATCTCAAAAATATAGGGGGTCCGAGAACTGTTGAAAACTGTAAAAAAATAACAAATGATGTTTCAACTATGATTTTTTTTTTTTGAAGTAAAAGCCCATTCTTAGAAGGTTTTTTTTTTTCCCCCATGTAGTTAACATGCCGATTTAATGTTCTAGGGGGTCTTAAATTACTGAAAATGAAAAAGTAGTTTAGAACCCTTGTTTGCAAAAATATTATAACTTTAAGAAAAATAAAAGGTTGAAAATGTCAGGAATTTTATACTCTTCAATTTTATATAAGCGTATAATATGAAAAATGAGAAATTTTTAAGATATTAAAGAAAAACTAAAATAGGCACCAGAAAACATCGGTACGGATGTTTGCAGAGGGTGTTGTCAAATTCGAAAGATATATTCAGAGCGAGGATAGTAGGCATTAGGAAGATGAAAAATTACATAAAATATAGGGTACAACGTTTTCAGTGAAAATCGAAATCGGGTGCATCAAATATGCAGCGTGCGAACAAACCACACAGGAAGATGCACACTTTTCTGCTAGTTTTATTCTCGGATGAAGCCTGCTTTAAAAGAGGCTTCTTCAATGCGTATATTTGGTCATTCGAAATTTCCCACATAACTATCTCGTCGAACGTACAACACAAGTTTGATATTAACATCTGGGCAGGGTCATCTATTGGCACCGTATCTTCTATCCCAATGCCTCAGCGACACAAAATACCTTGTTTTCTTGCAGCACGCTCCTCCGGATTTTTTGCAGAGAACACCAACAATTGTACACCAGAACATTTGATTAATGCATGATGGACACCAGCACATTTTAGTTGCATTCGTGAAATCGGGATTGTGGAACTTGCGCTCAGTCGCATTTGCGCTAACTCGTTAAAAAGTGTCTTTTGCACTTGCATTGTAGGTTTACTGGGATTTAATTACCTTTGGCTGAAAAACTTGGCTTGCATTTAGAGGGGCTATAGAGAATGCACATTTCTCGTATTTATAAAAGAATGATTGAGGGTCCTTTTCCTTGAAATATTCACTTTTTTTTTCTCACGGTAAAACTGATAAGTTCTTTTTATGAATGCTAGGAACATTTTTGAATGTTTATTTTAGATCAGATGCGTTTGATTTTTTTTCTCTCCGTTATTTGGATCTGATTTTAAATATGACTAACAGTATTGAAGTTTTCGAAACATCAGAAGGAAAGCCATCAGCTGTGTATAACGGATATCAATATCGGAAGTATCAATGTAGACTTGAAAATGTGGTAACATGGCGCTGCATTAACGAAATGTCCGAAAAGTGTAAAGGGCTGCTGGAAACAAAAGAAGACAACTGTATTCTCTCTGAAATTCACCATTCTTGTCAGCCGGATGAAGTTCAAATTGACGTCAAGAAACATTTAGTAAAAATTAAAAGGAGAGTTCGAAATTATCAAGCAATGTCTCATTTATCATCAATATTTGAATTTTTAATAGTGAAAATAAAATAATTAATACATTTATAACCTTTCCTTTCGAACTACTTGATTTGTTTGGATGTTATTTTATGCAAAGCTATAATTTATACTAAATATACAAAAAGAAAATCATTTAATTACTAACCTGATTGTATGTAATATTGTCAAAAAGAATTTGAAATAATTCTTGAAAAATTGACACTAAAAACTGTAGATATATCAAATTTTAGAATATTCAACTTTTATAATAATTGCTGTAGATATAAAAGTATCAAAAATTGTTAATCTCAATAGTTTTCAATACAATATTTTAGTAGGAGTAAAATTATCTTAACATTTATTTAAATCAGATTCGCAATGGAAAAGAAATTGAAGTAAAAAAAATGTGCATAAGTGGATTACTTCCATCATAGGATTCTCCCAATTATCTGCCAGTTTTAAATTATTGAATGCTACATTTTTTGTTACTTAAAAAAGACTGACAAATTATGGTCATATAGAAAGTTAAAAAAAATATTGACAGTCAGAGCTTCAATTACGTCGAAAGTCAATTTGATATTTAAATAAGTAGTATTAAGAGGCAAAATAAACTTTTTATTTTATTTCAAAGAACAATTCTTTATGTTAGGAAGAATGATATATGATTAATATTATATATTTATATATATACATATATATTTGCAGCAGATAAATAATAGATTTCAAGAATTCTTCTGCCTTTTTTATGCAAAGACACCTTTGTTTATTTCAACACATATTTATGCCAAGTATTTTTTTAAAAAATATTTCAAACTAGACGCCTTTGGCGACCAGCCGGTTCGCCAGTATTACCGCTCGCTACAATTTTCAATTAAATATTTTAAGTAACTGGTCTCTTAAAGGATTCTCAAACAAAACATTTTTAATTTTCAAATTTTGATAGTCCTACCAAACTTATATTGTTTAGATCGTTTCGTTCAATTTACTATATATATTTTGCTAATTTGTTGCCATTTACGGTAAAACTTCAACTTTAATTAAAAATGTAAATGACGAAATTGCAATTAATATTAAGATATTTTTTAATAAAACCAAGCGTTTTATTTTATTTATCATCTTTATTGTTATTTATTAATTATTATTATTATTGAATATGAGTATTGCAAACAGAATCGCTCGGTATTTAAGTCTTATGTTAACTACAAAATATTTTTCATAGTTTATGTAATATCTCAAACAATAATT
>JAPMOR010043355.1:138605-156522 GCA_026543865.1 Argiope aurantia
ACGATATTTACAAAAGTAAAAATATTCAAACCTGAAAAGGAAAATATATGAGTTATTCCATCAATAAATGCCATAAGTTTGTTTACATCTTCATTATTTTATGAGTCATTAAATATCAAAATGGATCCGGGACTGAATAAACACCCTGTATAGAGAGTGTAAAAGATCATAAAATAATTTTTCTTGAATTTGTTTTTTAGAAAAAATAATATTTCATATTTGTTTCATTTCCTACAGACACTTGCCGAAAATTATATTTTTGCAGATTTCATTTCCAAAAAGATGTAATTTATTTTCAGTTAGAGCTTTTATCAATGTGATGGCAACACTTTGAAAAAAAGCTATTTTTTTTCTCATGAATGCGAAACGTGCTTAATCCTCATTTTTATTTTTGACGAAAAAAATTATTGAAAAACATAGTTAAAATATTTATTTAAAAATTCATTAAAAATAGATATTTAATTTTAAGATTAAAACAGTAGTATCATTTACAAGATAAATTTTTTATCTTTAACTTCATGTAAAAATCTTTTTTGTGCGGTAATATTTTCGTCAGTTATAGCAGAAACACGTCAAAATTTCGCTTAATTTTTAAATAAATAAAATTCTAGTTACAAATTCGAAAAAATAACCCCCAGGTGCACATTCCCGGCCTCCAAGGTATACACGTGCCAAATTTGGTAGCTGTAGGTTGAATGGTCTGGTCTGTAGAGCGCCAACACACACACACACACACACACATTGAGCTTTATTATAAGTATAGATTATGTGAATTCTATTTACATAATCAATACTGTTTTTATGCAGATAAATGTCTGATAGAGAATGCATATTTTACAAAAAATATAAAGAAATTAGATTTTTAAAGAGGACATTTTCACATGCGAAATTTGAAATATATATATTATATAGAATAGGCTATTTAATACATAGGTAATTAATTAATTAAATTATTAATTAATTTTTAGACTATGTCAAGACTTAAGTTTGGGCTTCAAATTCAGGTTTCAGTGATACAACTATATAAATTAACAAAAAAAATCTAATCTAATTGGTCAGTAAATTGACTGATTAGCACGTTCCACACAATTGTTATTCTATAGATTTTGTTTCCTTCGCAATTATATTTGTTGCATTAAGAAGAACATCAGCTTGTTGTTGCTTACTTTAAAAGGAGTATTTTTAAAATAGCAGAAATAAAGAAAGTCTGTCACATTTGAATCATATAAAGAGTTTTAATGAAAACTGACAGAAAACTAATTTCAAAAAGCAGAAGCAGTAAATTTTTTGTAGTTTATTTGTCTTTAAAAATGGAATAAACTTTCAGAGAAATACACTTTAAAGTAGAATAAAACATAGGCTATTAAAATTGTTTCATCGGTTCAATTAAAGAAAGTGGTTCCTCAAATTACATCACTGATTTATTTAAGCTCAGTAATGCAAAATAGGTTTTGATTTTCAAGTTCATATCAGCATATAAAATCTGAACTCAAGTTGGATATTTTATGAATTGTAGCATTTCTTTTTTTATTCGTTTGCTTCTCAAGAAATAAAAGCATACAGCCTTATTTTTTTTATTGTTTGGTGTCTTTTTATATTAATTATTATCTTTTTGCTTTAGTTTTTTCCAATTCCAATTAATGATAATAATTATAACTGCTTTATAAGAACTGCGATAGACTTCTCGATCTGAACATCAAATTCAGAAAATAATTTAATTCCAATTTAAGCCCCTTTTGGAGGAACTCCCCCCCCCCCAAAAAAAAACCCTAACCTTATCTTTAAAGTATTTGAAATAAATTATACTGTAATAAGTACTAAAAAAAACAATAAAATTTACTCTCAAAGAATATAAAATCAGATTCTTTTGTTTTTTTAAAAATTTTATTTTCTTAGGAGAAATTACAATTAGTGAAAATAATATTAATATTATTTGGAATTTTTGTTTGAGTTTTCGTTATTTTGTGTAAGTAATATGTATATGCAACCCTTAATTTTTTATACTTTGAATTTAAATTTGTTATTGATTTCGTTTTTTGTTATTTTATATAAATTAAATAAAATATTTTATCTCTATTCTATTTTTTGAGAAAACTTCGAAAACCGGCTAAAACCGATTTTTTTGGAACTATTAAATTCGGAAACCGGTTTTTCAAAAAGTCGGTTTTTGTATAAACCCTAATTTCGTCCTGTGCACGAAGTCGACAAAGGAAAGACCTACACTACTGCTACTGGGCAATCATGACTCTCATCTTTTGATTTCAGCACTCAATTATTTGAAAGCGGAGTTGTGGTGCTGTTCTCCACCTCACTGCAGCCATAAGCTGCAACCTCTGGATCGCAGTGTGTATGGCCCGTTAAAGAAATAGGTGAACAGTGCATGTGATTTATGGCATAGAAACAATCCTGGAGAAACAATGAAGATTTAGGATATCCCAGGTATCATAGCGATTGCTCTCCCACTGGTTACCACCGAGAGCAATATAACAACCGTCTTTGCAGTTACTAGAATAAGTTCATTGAATCCAAATATATTTCCCGATTTGGAATTTCTTCCTAGTTACGTAACAGACCATCCTCAAGCCACGTCTAATATATCTCAGAGTGATTCTTTAGCTTTGGATTGCATTTGTTCTAATCTAATGCCTACTGCTCCCGGTGAAATTTCCGAAACAGAGCATGAAAGAAATGACACTCAACAACTGCGGGTTTTATCATCCCCAGATTCCGAAGTTTTGATCCCATATACTGTTTCACCCTTGGAAGAACTATGGCCATTACCAAAGGCTGGCACAAGACAAGGAACAAGAAAAGGACGAAGGAAGAGGCAGGCTGTTATTTTGACAGGTACCCCGGTGAAAGACACACTTCAGGTAGAAAAACAAGCCGTTAAGATAAAAAGATTAAAAACAATTGTGAAAACCAAGACTAATGTCCTACACAATAAAAATGAAGAAAGACAGACCAAAAACAGAAAAGTGACTAAAGACAAAATACAGAGAAAGAAAATTAAATTCAGGAGGCAAATATTTCATTCTTAGAGTGAAGAAGAATGAAGGTCAACAGATGAAGTCGATGCAGATATCAACTATGATTTGATTGAGAAATCGGATTATTTTAATTTAGAAAAAGAACCAGATTTCAATAAATTTGTATTAGTAAAATTGTTAATTAAGGATAAAAAAAATAATCTCAATATTCTCCGATTAAATTTTGAATCAAAAGAGCCCCCAAGAATGAAAGGTGAGCTTCCTCAAGAAAAGTTCTAAAATGATGAACGCATTTATGAGATTACTGCTATATAATGCTGAAATAGCAGTAATCTCATTAGGCTGATTTAAAAATGACAAAAAACATTTGTGCAAGTTCGTTTGAGTTCGTTGTACCTTGGTTAAATGTTCCTAAATCCAAAAAAATGTGCAATTTTTAATTAAATTTAATTATTTAAACTTTAGTTCAATAAAAGTTCCTAATTAAAATATATATTTTTTATTTTCTTTGTAGATAAATACCTACAGTATAATAAGGAAAAATACAAATATATAATGCCACCCTGTCCCGCGTATGGTGCCAACGTACCCCGAGGACCGATGGAGTCAGCTCATTCAACTCGATATTTCTCGCTTATTTTTTAATCAAACTGTTATTAATTCTGTTTTATACTAGCTAAAGGATGTAAGAATGTTTTGGTACACATATCAGCTATTTAATCATTGCCAAAGAAATTAGAAAAATTCGTAATCAAAATTAGTGTAAACTTGCCCTATCTCCCTAATAAAAGAATATATTGATAATACTAATCGTAAATTTAGACTTCCAGAGCTGGAATTAAAACAATTTAGTGGAAACATTAAAAAATGGCTCCAATGGTGGGGGCAGTTTAAAAAATTCGTGAGGATGAAGAAATTGTAGATGATGACAGTATTTGTTGCAATCAACGTAAAAGTGTTCGCTAGCAAGGCAGTTAGTAGAATCTTTCCCGCCATCAGGAAAAAATTATGAGGAAGCTGTCAAATGTTTAAAACAGTGGTTCGGAAGAGACGATTTGCTGATCGAAGTTTACATTAGAGAGCTTCTTTGGGTTGTTATAAATAACACAAATCCTCAAGGTCAAAAGTATTCTTTAGTTAAACTGTACTATACTTTAGAAGGGCAGCTCAGAGCATTAAAATCCTTAGGAGTTGCAGACTATATATTGCTATATCCTCTTGTAGAGTCATGTTTACCAAGCGATTTATTGACAGTTTACGAACGCAAACTGAATTAATTACAGCAGAAAGTTCAGGGATTGATATGCTGACTCATCTCTTAAACTTTCTTAAAAAGAAAATCGAATCTGAGCAAAAAATGATTATTTCGCATTCTTCTTTCTATTAAAAAAAAACATAATAAAAAAACGTCGAATCATCATGTTCGTGGAAGAGCAAATAGGCTATCTGGTTTTGATTTATTCAATAATTCGAGAAGAAATTCTTCGTAAAGAAAGTAAGGAATACGCTTTTTGCGATAAACCGCTGTGACGTCTCTTGAGAGCAATAATGGTCAATAACCTTTTAGTGCAATATTTTTTAATTGGTAATTAATTGCACACATCACATACACATATACTATAAAGATATAAAGTGGTTTCAGCATTTAAATTTGTTAACAGGAGGCCATATTCCTCGAAGCACATCACAGACACCGTTTACCACACAACACCATTTTCATATCACTATCATGGCGTTTCTCGTTTTGGTCTTTTTCTAGAGTTCGTGCCTAGAGGGCACTAATCAGTACAGACTCCTCCCCACTTAAAGTATTTTCTGAAAGAAAAGATCTATGCAGTCAATACAAATTCTTCAGTCAATTTAAAAAGTTCTATACAGTCAATTTTAAAGTTCAAATTTCGCTGTACTGTAAGGAAAATGCACTAAATTGTTAAGTGGCGTGAGTACCAATTACAAACAATAAGTTAGGCAAAAACAATATAAGAAAATACATAAAATCATATACAAAAACACTTACACGCACATAATTTTTTTATAGTTTACCTACACAGTTGTTAAACGGCTTAAGCAATCGGAATTTTTATTGTCTTTACCTACTCTATGAGTTATCTCAAAATTAAGTGATTGGACGGCTAATGCCCATTGCATTAGTCGTTGGTTGGAACTACAGTTTTTTTGTAACCAGACTAAAGGGTTATGACCTGTTTGAATTTTAAATTTTTTCCCATCTAAATAATAATGCAAATTTTTAACAGCGAAAATGATACTAACACATTCTTTTTCAGTGGTTCCGTATCGTTTTTCACCATCGATGAATTATTTGCTAAGGTAAAGAACTGGATGTTCTTCTCCCTTATTATCTATTTGCGTCAACACTGCTCCAACTCCGGTATGTGAAGATCAGTTTGGAGGATAAATTCACCTTTAAGATCTGGTGAGTAAAGAACCGGTTTGTTTATGAGTTTCTCTTTTAAAGAATGAAATGATTTTTCACATTCTTGTTCCATATATTTTTTTCTTTTTTCACTTTACCTTTCAGGGCGTCAGTCATTGGTGCTGCTATACTTGAATAATTTGGTATATACCTACTATAGTACCCTGATAATCCCAAAAAAGCTCTTATATCAGTTTTCGTTTTGGGTGTTACGAAGTCTACGAAAGCCTGTACTTTGGTCTCCGAAGGTCGTCTGCTACCTTGACCTACTGTGTGTCCGAGATAAAGAACGTGATCTTGGGCAAATTTACATTTGGAAGGCTTCAGAGTCAAGTTAGCGGCTTCGATTCTTTTCAAGACAGTTTCTAAATGTTTTAAATGAGAATCCCAAGAATGCGAGTTAATCGCAATGTCATCCAAGTAGGGGACTGCATATTCCTCGCATCCTTTTAACACCTCAACCATCAGCTTGCTAAAAAAGTATGGAACATTCTTAAGTCCGAAAGGAAGTCTTAGCGGGCGGTATGATCCGAAACTTTTTACAAAAGCTGCTACGTGTTGGGCCCTTGGCGTTAATGGTATCTGCTAATACCATTTTGAAAGAACCAGCATAGTTATATACGTTGCAGCTGCTACAGTCTCTACTCTGTTTTCCAAATTAGGAAGAGGATAGTACATAGTGCGAGTGATTTTGTTTAACCGTCGATAGTCAATACAGGGTCTGGGATCTCTTCCAGGAGCCTCCACGCAAATCATAGAACTCGTGTAGTCAGATTCATCGACTTCAATAATTTTCGAGTCCAACATTCGTTGGATTTCTGTTATTAGAATGTTGGAAGTTAAAATTATCCTGGGATACCAATTTGCCATCTTGAATGGCCGAGAAATTTACAAAGTGGAAAGAGCAACTCAAATTTTTAAATGATATTTCTATTCCTAGATGTCTACACAAAATGAAAGAGACAGTAATATAACATTGCACGTCTTTTGTGATGCTTCCGAGAAGGCGTATGCTGCGTGTATATTCTTGAAAAGTGAAGGTGTCAATTCGACCGATTGCCAATTGATACAAGATACAGCAATGGTCGCTCCTCTCAAATCTCTATCAAAGTCTAGACTACAGCTTTTAGCATGTAATATAGGTGCAAGACTGTGTCAATCCTTGAAAGAGAGTTTAGGAATGGGAAAAGTTGTTACGCGATATTGGTCTGATTCCAGTAATGCTCTTTATTGGATTGGAAAAAGAACGAAAACTGGTCAAATTTCATTTTCAATCGCGTAAAAGAATTTCATCTTTTGAGAGTGATCCAGATGATTGGTATCATATACCCGGACAGTTGAATCTAGCATATCTACCTTCTCGAGGTTGTACTTTCGAAAATCTAGCCAAGTCTTATTGGTGGTTAGGACCTCCTTGGTTAAAAAATCCTCTTGAGTATTGGCCTAAATCCAATATTTCCCCCAACGAAAATTATAATCATAGAAAAAAGGAAAACAGTCGCTCGTGTCACCAATACAGAAAAAGAAGATAAAATTTATGATATTTACTCTTCTTACTTAAACTTATTGTCGTAACTTGGATTTACCGATTTGTAGATAACTGTAGAGTGAAAAGGGACTTTAGAAAATTTGGAAACATAACTGTGGAAGAAAGAAATAGATCCGAAATCTTCTTAATAAAAAGTGTTCAGCGAGAATCTTTCACAGGGCCACAAGACAAGTGGCTTCAGAAATTCCAAATATTTAAAGATGATTATGGATTTTTCGGAATTAATACAAGATTGTCATTGAAGGACGATTTAAAGAACTTTAAATTTCTTATTGTGTTACAAAGTGAGCCTTCAATAGTCGAAACACTTGCAAGCTTCACACACTGATCTCTAAGTAATGCAAATGTCCAAATAGTGATGACCACCCTCAGAGAAGAATTCTGGATACTGAAATAATGTAAAACTGTCCGAAAAATTGTTAAGATGACGCACGAGCAATAGAAACTCCAACAACTCCTTTGCCAGTCGAGCGGCTTCTGTGTTTGAAATTATAGAAATCGATTTTGCTGGACCTTTCTATCTAAAGGGAGATCAGAAGTCCTGGATTGTCATTTATACTTGTGCAGTATTTAGAACTGCACATCTAGAGTTGATCACTTCATTATCATAAGAACGTTTCCTGCAGTCATTCCGCAGACACTTAGCTCGTCGAGGTAGACCAGCTGTCGTGTATTCGGACAATGGTACTAACTTAGTTGGAGCGAATAACCTTATCAAAAAGATTAACTGGGAGACGGTAACCAAATACAGAACTGTGAACAAAATTGACTGGAAGTTCATTCCACCGTCTGCATCTCGTTGGGGTGGCTTTTCGGAACATTTAATCGATATTGTCAAGCGAATCCTTCGTAAAGTTCTAGGACAAACATCTCTAAATTTTGAAGAATTAAGCACTGTCTTATGCGATTGTGAAAGTGTCATCAATGAACGATCTCTAATTTATGTAAGTGATTATTCAAGCGACCTAGAACCTCTTACTCTCAATATGTTCTTCAGAGAGGTTGAAATACCTGATCTAGATCTCCTGTATAGTAAATCTCTAAATAAAAGGTTTAATACTTATAGTCAAATATTACAAGATCTAAGAAAACACTTTTGCTCCGAATATTTGGGATAACTCAGACAATTTGAAAGAAAGATAAAAAGCTCACCATCTATCAAGATCGGAGACATTGTTCTGATATCCAGTGACAATATGAAAAGAATGGACTGTCCTTTGGGTAAAGTCATTGAAGTCTTTGCATCGCCAGATGGAAACATCAAACTTGTGAAACTAAAGACCGGAAGTGGAGAAATTCTACGTTCAATGTTGAGACTGTATCCTTTGGAACTTTGTGAGCACGACAAAGAACTTTTCCAAAACTGTGAACTACCGGTAAAATCCACCTGTGATGGTTCCAGTGCAGCTGAAAGTGATTCTCTGGAGAAACCTGAGCCTGATGAGCCAAGCTCTAGGTATGGAAGGAGGTTAAAGAAGGTAGAGACTCTTATTATGAGAACTGAACTTTTCTTTATTACAAGAACTCTTATCCTTTGAACTTCTTACTATCTATTTCATATCTTAAGAACTTTAATAGAGAATTGAACACTAAGCTATGGTTTTGTAGCTATGCTATATTTTGATAGATGAATGATAATTTGATTTATTTTTATATATGAAATACTTTTTGTAACTTTGATAAATTTTGATAAATGAAATTTTTTCTCGATTTATATTTGATAGTGTAAGCATTTTGTTAATTTAATTATTTTGGTATTTGTCAGTTTGTATTTGATAATTTTGAAATTTTTCAAATATTAATTTGATAATTGTGTTTGAGTTTCTTGTAATTAAAACTCAAAGGTGAAAGGATGTTGGAATTCCTGGCTTAACCATAATATGATGCAACCCTATTGCTCACGCGCAAATGGTGATGCCAGGAAAAATTCCCATGATCTCACAGTAACAGATGTAAGTTTCAATTTCAGTTTTGAAAGTGTGTAAGAACGGAACCAAAGATGATTGTATGCTATATAAAGAATTCGTGCACGTAAAATGAAATGTGTAAATAATTATCTGTGCCTATATTCTCGTCTAGCAAAAAAAAAAAAAAAAAAAAAAAAAAAGAGAGAGAGAGAGAGAACGTTTGGATTAAATCCGAATTAATACTTTTCCTACGCTTAATGATATAACCTTTCTCAAGATGTCCAACTACTTGATCGTGATAGTACCCTACTCAAATGACATTTTACGCGCACTCTAAAGTGAAATTTTTTGTTATAAAATATGAAGATTTATAGCATTACCATCAGAAAGGGTCAATGTGATTTTCTTCTCAAACTTTAGTAACAGAAATTAAGTGTAAGCAAATGCCTTAAATGGACTGCCTTTTATATAAATATTTTGCCTTACTGTGCTCTGCGTCAGTGGTTCCCAGTTATTTTGTTGTGCGAACCACCTGTTGCGTAAAAAATATTTTGGGACCTACTAACTAATTATACAAGTAAAAAAAATACAAACATATACATATAAAGTGTGTGTAAAACATGATTTAAAGAAACAGTCGTGGATTGCTTTAACGTTTTTTGTTCTTCATAATTTCAAGAAAAAAGTCCAGCTTTTATGCATTATCAAGATTCTTTATCCAAGATATGGCGACGGCGGCTTTAACACATCGAATATGATGGAAGAAAGCAGGAAAAAGCGAAGGTGAGAAAGCGTTGTGAGTTTATATAGTTTTTGAAAAGGATTTGCCGACACAGCATATGGGTTCCGTAGAAAAAATAAAAGGGCAAGCTATTCAAAAGTTACAGTGAAGCCAGAGTTTGAGCGATTAGGAAATTATTTTTAGGACCCATATTTATCAGAATATCATTCCCAGTCTGCAAGTCTCATATGACAGCTGAGCCCTGGCTCATAAGATTCTGGAAAATGGAGCAGTTTAGTAAATATGTTGAAAAAATTTAAAAAATTAATTTGTTACTGGTCATGGCTTGAGAAAATTATTCATAAGCAAAGTGCAATAATAATAATAATAATAATTTCAAATGAACAAAAATTTTATGGCAATAGAATAAGTAAGATGAAGAAATAATAGTAAAAACACATTTCAATAAGTTTTGCATGATATGGTGGTGTAATAATTTAACAAAATTATTTTACCGTAGAAAAAGATAATGTTTACAAATATAATTGCCGAATTAGGTAAGTTTGCCAAGAATTTATTAGTTTTTTGTAAGCATTTTGCAAACATTATGCAATTTTATTTAATAATTTCTTTAATCCACACTTATTCTCTGTGACAGTCTGAGGTGTGAAAGTGTTACGCTTTTATAAAATTTCTACATCTGAGAAATGAGAAAAATCAACATTTTTCTTTTCAGAATCATGTAAAAAATATTTTGATTTATATTTGTCATTTTTTCCCATTTACTTTAAAAAATTGTAATTCATTTTGATAGTGTTAGACAAGGGTGCTGGCCATAGCACGAAAATGTAAAAAATAAAATTTAAAAAAAAAATGTTAAATTGATGACATTAGTATTTGTGAAACATTTTTTCTTTATGAAGAAATCTATAACTTAATACTTAGCACTATATTAAATTTTTAAAACTTTATGTAAATTTTCAAAAAAGTAATATTTTTAAAAACACAAGTAATATTTTAAAAATATTTTTAAATAGTAATAACAAAGTAATATTTTTAAAAAATTTGGTCTACTCGACATTTTACACAAGCAGCACTTTTCAATAATAACACCAAATAATTATTTATCGAGATTTTCAAAACAACTATTATTCAAAATATATAATGTTGGCAAACTAAATTCAAATTGATAAGAGGAATTCTTTTTCATAGAGCAACACATCAAAGAAACTCTAAAATTTCAAATGTATGCGATTTCAAAATATAAAAATGCTATGCAATGAAAACTATACAAATCAAATATACTGCAAATAAATAATTTCTCATTTTTAAACATAAAATATCTTAAAATTCAAAATTTTTAACCGAATGTTCAAAATAAAAAACTATTTCAAATTTTCAAAATGTTTAAATCAATAGATCACAAATCAATGTATCAATTAAAACGAGCTCAGAAACACTATAAAATTATTTTTATTACTAAATAGTTGCACTTTTTTTCTGCTATTATTAAACGAAACATAATTTTAAAAATGCTGCAACAATTTTTTTAGCTTCCTGTTAACTTAAACTTAATAATTTACCCGCAACTTTTTTTATTCTTTATTTGTAGAGTATATCACTTTTAAAAAAACTTGTAGACCTTGAAACCAATGATTTTTAAAGACACGATTTCCACTTTTTAAGCAGAATAAATCCCTTTTACTGACACACACGTTTCTAATACATTTTTATGAGCTACATGAGGAAAAGCAGAAATGTGATGAAGCGTGGTCATAGTAACTTTAAGTATGGAAGATTTAACTGTTTGCTAAAAACAGTATCATTCTTTTTGAAATTGTAGAAGGATTGATGCACATAGAAAAAGACTAGCGGGAATGGTCAGTTTATGAAATTGAAATTTAAAAGCTTTTTTCATCAAACAAATGATAATCCTGGCTGCTTTTTGCAAAATATGATTGGAAGAAACAGTAGTGGTGTTTTTTAATGATTTTTATTATTTATAATTTCAATGATTTAAGCAAATTTTTAAATATTATCAAGATTCTTTGACTAAACCATGGGCAGGGCGGCTCAGCCCACCGACAGAAAATCGGAGAAATGGGACTAGGAACAGAAAAATTTGCCGAGAGCCTGGGCGGTACGCCTATAATCTCCATTTCGCAGCGGAGCTGAAAGAAATGGTATAACATAATAATCTAAACTAATGGTATTGTACAGGATAAGTGGCGAAATTAAATAAAATTAATTAGGGGGGAAAAGGAAAGGGAGTTTTTGAATATCGTCAGGATTATAAGGAAATTAGAAATTTCATAAAGAAGTGGTTTAAGTTCGTAAGGAGTTTTTTAGAAGGGTGACGACAATTCTTATCGCGTTTATCGGGCCTAGAAAACTCTGGAAGCAAACAGAATGGGGATGTGTCGTTATGAAAATGTTCAAAAGTTGGGCAGCTTTTAAGATGCAATCTTGACAATCAGTTTCAGAATATGATTTCGTTCTTTCTGAAGGGTGGGTTGGCTTGTTTATTTTCAGAGTTCTCCTTGATTTTTGAAGTGGATGTTCCAGTGCAGCGTGAGAGTTGGGAAACCTGTTCATAAGTGTTAGCAAAGGCTTCTCCAAGGAAAAATAATTTATTTTAAGAGTTGTTTCTATTAAATAGCTTGTTAAGTATATCTTTGATGTTCTGATGGCTTTTATAATAATTCATAGATGGTTAACAAGGCGGAAGTGTCCGGAAATTCTTGATTTGATTGTACGAATTTTCTTGTGTGCTCTTAATACTTGATGTAGGAATGGTGTAATCATTTTCTTTTTGCTGGATTGATTTATTACTAGCCGCTTTAAATAAAGAGGCAAATGATATCCCTTTTTCATACTTCCTTAGTGTTTTGACGCTTTGGGAATTTTAGACGACTTTTGTATGGTACAGTGGGTAGTACTCTGCAATAAACGCTGGTTTCTTTTTGTTTTGTTTGGCAAGTTCTCGAGTCCTGGTATTCCACACAAATTACATAATTTACTTGCATCTTGCAATTAGCACTTGTATGAGCGAAAGACTGACATGAGAAACATTGTCTTAGATTTTCTTATGAATTTTTCAATTTTCGCAATCATGTAGAGAATGGTGGTTTCTTCTTAGATATTTTTGAGTTTGTTAGGCTTGAGCAAATGGACTAGTAAAATGGTTATAGAGCTATGGTTTTGAATTGTTTAAACTGATTCACTTTATCAACGCAATACCCATTACTAGCAAGATCTTCCTTAATTTCTTCACTGATGGTATCAGTTGAAAGTCCTTTAATTACGATTTTGAAACGTTTTTCGGCTTGGGTGTATTTCAGATTTTCATTATTAAAGAATTTAGTTAGGTTCCGGTGATAGTCTGAGGTTTCATAACAAGAAGTACAAATAGTCTTCAAATCGAATTAGCTTTATATTTAATAAGATGTATTTCCATTAATCTTTGCAGTATTATTTTATAGTTTTTAACTTTCTTGAATCGAGTTAGAGGGAGTTTCGTTCATTGGTTGGGTTTTTTAATTTTCCGAGCACTTCAAATTTATTTTAAAATTCAATTTGGGGTTTATTTTCGATTACTTGTCTTTTCATTAATGACTGATAGCCTGGCATGTTTTTTTTTGTTTTGTTTTCTGTTTTGTTGTCTGTTCTGCCTTCTGTTTTTTTTTTTTTTTTTTTTTTTTACTCTAATTTTTTAGAATTCAAAATCTTCCATGTGTTCTCCGTCCATTATTTACTATTCTCCTAGCTAAATTATAGGGTTATTCTTAAAATTTAATTTCAGAGATTTTACTAAGCGATTGTTGGTTCCCACATTAACATATAATTCCACATTCGGGTCACATTTTCAGAGAATTATTGAATATCAAAATTATTTGGATCAGTAGCTAAAACTTCACAAAGACACTGAGAATTAGCATAGTTAGAAAAAGCGCCACAAGTTAGATTAAAAAAACACACACTATTCTCGTCTTTAGGAATAATTTTAGCAATTTTCTTACCGCGTTTAATAAGATTTAACTTAGTTTAAGATTAGGATCATCATTACTAAATGTCCTTGACAATAAAATGAGCCGTATACAATCTATAATTCCCACTTAAAGAGAATCCTCTCAACATCATCAAGTTCTTTTGCCAGATCCATTTAGAGTTTTAAAATAATCACAACAAATGGATAAAGTCACTAGAGGAATAAAGAAACAGCTAAGCCTATCAGCACTGATTCCATTTGGCCCGTTGTCAAACAGAGAATACCAAAATACGTTTATATCAATGCGGAACAGGAGTTACAGACACATCTAGTCTAGTCAAATCCAAGCGGGAGAAAGTATTCTGAATAGGGATTGCAATACCGGCATATCGAATACCGGTATTTTGAGCCATTTGTACAATTTTGTAATGTATTCACAAGTTTAAATACCCCTTTTTCAGTATTAACTAGAAATTTTTAAAATTGTCTCCACTATATATTCAGGGATCGGCAACATAGCAAAATAGTATACGTTTTTGTTTTTATGTCTCCCTAACGGGCGAAATTAATTAGCTAATTAATGGCTTAATTAATTACTTAAATCTAAATTAGCGAAACATGGATTACCCCTGAACGAAGATATTGTATCCATAACAACTGATGGAGCAACAGTTATGAAAAAAGTTGGAAAGTTGATTGGTGCAAATCAGCAAGAGTTATAGATAGTTCAATTAGGACTAATAGATATATTATACCAAAAAAATAAAGAACAGAAGAATCCAAATGCTGTGGATATAGAAACTTCGGATTCCAACTTTGAAGAGAGTATGAGTGAGAGTGATATTCACAATGAAGGTAATGATAATGTAATTGTTGAAGAAGATATTGCTAATGAGGATGAAATATTAACCCATCAAGAATTGCTTCCTGTAATTTATAAAGTTCGAAAAATTATTAAGATATTTAAACATTTCCCTATAAAGAATGACATGTTACAAAAATATATACTAACTGAAAATAAAACAGAATATATATTAATATTAGATTCTAAAGCACGTTGGAACAGTTTACTCCTATTGATGGAATGATTTTTGAAACTGAGAAATCCAACCCAACCAATAACTGACTTAAATCTGTAAATTAATTTTTCAGATAGTGAATTCGACTTAATATCCAGTACTGCATCAGCTCTACTTCCAATAAAACTGACTATTAAGGCATTATGTCGGAGGATTCTAATACATTAACAGCTAATGCAACAATAAATTTCATGTTGCAGTCACTGAAAGAACAGCATACATCACTATCTGAAGAATTATATTGTTACGAAATTTCCGGGTTCGTTTGGATAGTGGACGTTATATGGTGTGAAGAACGCTCAATCAGCAGGCGGCAGTAGAAAAAGAAACAACGACGTTTATTTACACGAAGACACACAGGACAGCATAAAGACGACAACTATATACAGCACAGAGAAGACAATTATCTTCAGCCGTGAGACGTGCAAACAGCAGCACACAACAAGACTCTACTGCAGACAGTAGCGCACAGCTTAGTTCAGCACTAGCTTGACTCCGTCGCTGCTCTGCTAATCCCTGGAAGAGCAGTTCTTCACCGTCGATTCCAACTACTCTCCTCTAGCAGCTACAGACCGCCTCACTTTATAGGTCTCAGGAGGCGGGGCTAGAAGCCTCTCAACCAATCAGGAACTTTTGAGGCGTATCTCGGTTCCCGATGGACGGATCGGGAAAATTCTCGTTGTTTCGGATATAATCTATTTTGGCGCCAAACCCTCCGACGCGACACCCGAACTCCATCCAATACAGATGACTGTAAAACAATCTTTCTGATGATGGAACCAACTATGCTGGGAAGCAGCATTACAGATTCGTAACAACATATTACATCGAAAAATCGCACAGAAGAAAGGCATACCGAAATAGAAAATGTCTTATGGTATTTACATAATTATAATGATTTTAAAAATGAAAATGAAAAAGAAAATAACCAATTCAAATCGGATTAAAATTTTCTGAAAATTTTTTACCCACAAACCTATCCACATTCAGAAGAATTCGGTTCAGTTATCGAAGATTATGATGACACTAATGTCGATAATGAAAAGGAATTGTCTCTTGATCAAAAATTAGAATTAGCAATAAACAAAAAAAAATCAACGAACTAAAATACAATACAGAAATCAGCTATATCCAAAACCATCCGACGAGAAATCAATTTATTTGAAGATGACGGATTTAGAAGTAAATACTTGGAAAAAATATATCGCGCATTGCTAACAGTACCACCATTGAGCGTAGATGCCGAAAAAGCGTTTTCAACAGATGGTAATTTTTTCACAAAATTACTTTTCAGGCAATTACAGTAAGGCAAAATTACAGTACAATTGATGCATTATGTTTTTGTAGATCACATTTCAAAAATTTGTAATAGTACCACAGACTGAATAGTGATATTTACACTTTTTTTTGTGATTTAAACAAATAAGATGTTCCTTTACTTTTTTGTGATTCTTTATATACTGTTATAATTAATAAGTTACAATTTTTTTGTGTGTGATATTTACACTCTCTAATAAAACTGGCAAATAAAGCAAAGAAACACCTGTATCCCGGTATCTGTAAACACCTGTAAACCGGTATTAAGATCTAAAGAATACCGAATACCGGTATTGAAATTTTGTTCCTATATTGCAATCTCTAATTCTGAACTTACACTAAAGTGCCAGAAAAACTGGTACACCAATCTAAGATCGCGTAGAGTCCCAACGAGCATGCAGAAGTACAGCAACACGGCGCGGCATATATTCAACTAATTTGTAAAGATATTTTGCAGACAGCACCATGATTCCTGCAGGGCAGTCCACAAAGCCATGGGAGTGCGAGGTGCTGGAGATCTCCTAATGACAGCACGTTGCAAAACATCCCAGATATGTCCGATAATGTTCATGTGAGGGGAATTAGGTGACCAAGATAGGGAACGACATTCAGAAGAGTGCTCCTCAAACCACTTGGTAGCTACTATAGACTTCTGTGATGGCGCATTATCCTGTTGGAATTGCCCACGTTTGTCAGACACAGGACATGAATGGATGCAAGTGGTCAGAAAGGGCGTTAACGTACCGCTGACCTATCAACGGTCCCATTTCATGACAACTGCAGACGCCCCATACCTTCACGGCGCTTCCACCAGCTTGAACAGTTCCTCGTAGACATGAAGGATCCATGGGGTTTTCTCTACACCCGTACACGGATATCCGCCAGGAATAATTGGAAACGTGACTCGTCAGACAAGACAACGTTTTTCCAATCATTAAGGGTCCAATGACGGTGTTGGCGAGCCCAAGCAAGACGTAGAGCTTTGTGCTGATGAATCAACAATGGTGCACGAGATGGTCTGGGACTGCGAAGGCCCATATCAATTAGGATATGTTGCACAGTGCGTACACTGACACTTGTTACTGAGCCTGCATTCAAATCAGCAGCAATTTGAGGAAGTTTTGAATGTCCCTCTTCTTTTCAGCCTTCGATGATTCCATTCTGTCAAGGTCTTTTTCCAGCCTCAAGGCTGTCGGAGATTTGAAGTTTTACCGGAAACCTGATATTTGCGGTACACCCTTGAAATGGTCGTGCGCGAAAATCCAAATTTCATTTCTAGTTCGGAAATGCTGTGTCCTATTTCTTGTGCGCCGACGATTCATCCCCGTTGAAAATCACTTAAATCTTGAAAATTTGCCATTGTAAAAGCAAGAATCGATGTAACAGCCTCCTCCGACACTTATCTTATTTACGCGCTATCGACCTCATCGCGTTACGCTGATTGGTCGAACACCTCCATTATTTGCATACGACCTGCTATACCAGGTTTTTCTGGCTGTTCAGTGTATATAGTTTTAGAAAAGAATTTGCCGCAAAGAATTTTGATTCTATGGGGAAAATAATAGCTCACGCAACTCTGAACTGGTGTCCGAGTGGATAATAAATTATGTTTAGAATTTAAGTGAATAAATACATATATATATGCACGCATATGTTAGTAATCAGACAAAGCTTACAAAAAATGATTAAAAATATATAATTTATAAAATAAAAGACTATTGTAATTAGCTGTAAGAAGACTCAAAAACATGCGATTAAGATTCAAATAAAACAAAGCAATGGGAATTTTGGCATTGCATGTCCCAGACAAGAGAATCAATTTGGATTAAAACTTGGCAGTTTGAGCTTCAGGTCACTTCCAGTTTCTTTATGTGCTTATGTTTTTTTTTTAAAGAAAGTGCTAAATAGAGTTAAGAAAGCATGTTCGCACAG
>JAPMOR010043355.1:156532-182182 GCA_026543865.1 Argiope aurantia
TTAAAGAAAGTGCTAAATAGAGTTAAGAAAGCATGTTCGCACAGTTACGCGGTCGAAAACTCAATGAAATGTCTCAGTGTAAGTTAAGCAATTATTAGATACTGTTGCCAAACATTTATCCAGAATGGAGCGAATGTTGTTCTAAAAACCTTTTTTAGAGTCTGATTGCATGATAGTTCAATTAACGGATCTTCATTTGATAGTAGTCATCATTTTTATGCAATCTTTTTTCAGAAGGATTTCTGATAGTTTCCCGTCTTCAATTTTTTCGAAACCAGCATCTAAACCAAGTAAGAAAAGGCCATTCCGTGATCCAGAGGTTGGGAGCCGCTGCTATATAGACCAATTTTACAGTTATAAAACGGCGGACGAAAACGATTTTTCATCAGATTTTTTCCTTAGTAATTATCAAATGATGCATCTCAATTACACAGCAAATTTTACAGGAATATGTTTCATCAAAGGTAAATAAGAAAACATATCGGCTGCACCATCTTCTTTTCAATTTCTACTAGAGGAAAAAATGTTTGTCAATGAAACGTACTAACAAAATACAAACACAGCCAACATATAAAGGGCAATAAATTATTCCAAAAACATATCGTATATAAATTGTTAAATAATCAAGTAAGGGGGAAAAAACCCTACATAATTCGTTTTTGTTGTTTCAAAATGTCACCACAGTAACAGAAAAAAATTGTGAATGTTAATATATAAGCAGAATTTATTTTATGCTGACAATACATTGGATTCCACGATTTTTTTTCTGTTACAGATGTATTACAAAACAGCAAAAAGACATTGCCTTACATTTCCTTTGACTTGGTCATTTTTCGTCGAATATCAATAATTGCAAGCAACAAAATCAGCTAGTGGTTCTTAAGTTTACTAAAAACTTGCTGTTCTCAGTTAGCAAGTAATCAAATCTTTTTTTTAACCGAATAACAATATCTTTTTTTTTTGTTTTGAAATTTAAAAAAAATGTTGAAGAAACATAAGAAAATTAAATCGCTAATTTGAAAGGTTTATATATTTGCGGCATGTTTTGAAGGGTTATTTTATGACGGATCTCACAAGACGATACCATAACAGGCACCCACTTCTAATAAACACATCTTCCAGAACACATTTGATCCCGATGGATTTAAAGTGATGACTTTTCTTTAGAAAAATCAAGGTTTGAACTGCTCCCGAAATAGTAAATATGCCATCAGGCATTTGACGCCCGAAGGATTTGCAGAATAAGTTACTAATATGAATAAGTTAACATCTTCTGGATAAGAGTTCGAAACAAACAATTAATTAATTTGATGGTGAATACATTGAGACAAACAAAAATGAACTTATTTAATGAGAAAAATGAAGACAGCAAACTTTTTCTTCGATTCAGCATATTTGAATATATATCAAACAATCTGAAATAAAAGTACCACATTAAATGAAATAAACTTTATTTAGGAAAATGGAACAGAAACAATAATATTAGGTACATGAAACGTATGTACAGAAAAATTCTGAAAGACATTAACATAAAGAACCACACTTTTCATTTGACTTGTACACATTCTGAAATGCATTTGAGAGACCTAAACAGATCATGGAAACTAGTTTGCATAATTTGTTAAACCCTAATTGCACAGTTGATTTAAAATATTATAATTATATTTATATCACGGCAAGGCTTACTTGTACTCAAAGACATTCGTTTTTACTAGAAATGAAATATCATCAAAGCAAATATATAATGAGTTTCTTAGTTTCTATCTAACAAAAATATAGGGAAAAAGAAGGCGGTTCTGTTTCTTCCCAATGCAATATGATATGATTATTTTATCATATTGCATTATTTTTCAATTAAAAATAAAGAAATACTAAATTGTAGACATTTTTAAAATTATTTAGAAACTAAGACACTTATTACAAACATGACTTCTAGTATTAGAAAGAGAATAAGGATTTTGAGTAGCTATACCTCACAAAGTAATAAATAATTGATAAGGTTTCCTATTTGATAAGTTAGTAGAGTTTACCTTATTTCACTTGCAAGTTCTAAGAGACCAAAACCAAAAATCAATCATCCTAACAAAACTGCAGATTAATAGTAAAATTGTATAGATTTCAGACACAAATGCATTACAAAAAATTTAGCATTCACAGATAAGCATGCAGACAAAAATGTACCATTAAAAAATAAAATACATGGTCTTCTTTAGTTGCCAGAAGGAAACTGCTATTGTTTATAATAATATTTATACATATTCATTTATTTACAATCAAAATAAAAATTATAATGCCCATTCAAACAATCATGACAACTGCAGATTAAAAAGTCATGATATAACAATTGGACGAAAAAAGTACAATACTTCTTTTAAAAAAATGAAATACAATTTTTTTTTTTCAAAATGTATTGCAACCTAATACAAGATTACTTCAAATGATAAACAGAAGAAAAAAGACACTTTAATAATTACAAAGATATTTGGATTTGGAATATTTCTCCAATTTTTTTTAAACATAAGAAAAATAATTCCAAATAAAATATTTTAAACATGTTTTAGAGCATAATACAGATATGAGAAGTTTGGCACACACACTTAGATAATATGATGATCATGATAAATATATTCACCTGAAGCTTATAAATTTAAGCCTTATCATAATTTAGATATCTTAAAGAAGCAATTGAATGATATTATCTTAAATATTTATATTGTAAAAAATTTCACAAATAAATACTGATTTCATCATTTCATCTCAAACATCTATTAAGATTTTATATTATACTTTCTTGCTCTACATTGAATGTTCTAAGTGTGGCTCCTATCAAAATTTAAATACAAAATAATAAGCACTAATAAGGAATGCATTTGCAAAATCATACATATATTAAATTCTTAGAAGTATAGGTGAAAAAAATTTTTCCACGAAATGAAAATTCACAATGACAATCTAGAAATAAAATTTTCATCAAACAATATCCAATATTTAAAAAAAAAAGTATATATGTATAAATATATACAGTTTTTCTTTTCAATTATTTACACAGCATATACACAAATTTAAACATAACAACTTAAATCTTCGAGTTTTTCTTTTGAATGACTGATCAAAGAATTTAAATTTATATGAAATCTAATAAATTTTTAAAAAATGTTTAAGTAAAAGAGAGAGAATTCATTAAAAAGTAAAAAGAGACAGGAACAAAGTTATGAAACCATAACCAGACAAGGAAATTAAAAGCTTGTTTAAAAATAAAAATGAATATAATCAGAAACCGCTAATTTAAAAACAAAGTAAAAGGAAACTGCAGGTAGACTCAAATAAGTCCTCACCTTTACAGACACAATGTGATATTATAATCATCAGGTAACATTTATCAATATTTATAGGACATATACTTTTTATCATGATTTTGCAATTTAGATGCAAGATTTTCATATACTGATAAAAAATAAGAATAAAAATACCTTATTCACAGTTTTACTCCATTAAGCACATATGATTTAAAATTCATTTAATCTTTCCTAAACTCAACACATGTTTAAAAGAAAATTCTGGCAGTGCACATTACCTGGAAGCTATGCAATTATCTTCCAACAACACAAGGAGATAAATGCAATGATGCATTTCCTAAGGTTATTAAGCTGGTATTTCATTTATAAAGTTTAAAATTATTGCTTTACTTTATACTCATAGAAAACTTTTGAGCACATATGTGCATCTTTAAGCAAATAATGTTTCATTCAAGTACATCCACAAATTCTTGTTTTCTACAAGTTAAATTATAAATTTTTAAAAATGTCAAGAAATTAATAATGATTTGATTAGAAGCTTATGTAACAATACCATTTTACAAACTTCAACTGATTCTTATTTGTATTTTTCGGAAGGAGAGGGTACTAAAATAACCTATTTTAAGTAACATATATTAAACAAATTTCTTATAAATTGGATAGTTAAACATTTATATAATTTGATGGGGAAAATAAAAAGGTGAAGGGATTTCTATATTGAAGGCAAGGCACTATTTGAATCTTTGTTGGGTACTTCCATTATTTATAATGGAACTCTGAACATTAACCTCAGCTTAAGTTTATCAGAAATCTGGCTAGAAACAATATATGAAATATAGTTCAGGCAATGTTTATAAACAACTGTCTGACATTATTTCTTAGATATATAACACATCAGTATTATAGATTTAAGTGTAGTGTACCATTGACATTTAACATTATAGATGAATTAGGGTAGTATATTTTTATTACACAGTCAATTCAAATGACTGTTGCATCACATTTTGCATGTATTACTTGAGCAAAAACTGAATATTACAAAAATATTACATCGATTTTTTTAAAAAAAGTTGTAGTATGAAGAATATAATCTAGTTATTTGATGTTATTATTGGATTCTGGCTGATGATCATTTTGATAGAACCAAAAAAAATGAATAAATAAATTAAAATAAAAAAATGCAATTACAATTTTTTTAATTCATAAATTTGGAGGAAAATTAAGGGAGTGGATATGTCCAAGGCCCTTTATTGTAGTTTTTTTTAAGTATATTTATTTACATATGAGCATTTTGCCTCCAACTGGTATGCCAAATAAAACTAGTCTAAATTTTGGGAGAATATATTACTTTTGAAGAACAGTTTATCTTTTAGTAGGAGAATAAAGCATTGTTGTTCTACTAAATATGAAAATAAGAGGGAGGAAAAAAAAAAGAAAAAAAAAGGGGGGGGGGATCAACAGAATCTTACTTCTGTAATGGTCCAATTAATAACAGTTAACTTGATATAATGTTTTAAGTCTTGATAATACAGGAAATTTAATAACTGATACACATTAAATTATGCCATAGTTCCTAAAATTCAAAGTTTCAGGAGTAGAATGCAAACTCAAAAATAATTCTTACAATCTGATACAGTTTTTGCATTACAAAATCTTTTCTCAATACCACAGATTTAGAATGATATACAAAATTAATATTAAATTCTTAGGCTCCCCCACTCTCCAAGCATGACAAGAGAACTAACATCACTGCTAAGTCTGCATTATACAGGGGGGAAAACGGTTAAAAAAGGTATTGTTATGCAAAGCTTCATACTTATGCTATATATTTAAAATTACTATAAAAAATCATCTTAATGAGGAGTATTCATCCCATAAATTTTAAATCTAATACATTATTGATATTATATATAGAAGTAAAATTTCATTTTGTGCAGTATATCACAGTTACTTTTAATGATTTTCAGAATTACTTGGCAGGAAAATTTATTACAGAATAAAAAACATGAAATTTTGGGAACAATATTTCTTGAGCAATTTGCTAGAGCTTCACAATTTGATTTGATAACATACAAAAACTCATATATCATTTCGTTATGAATAAAAGTTTTCTTAACATTTTAAGATGGATCACAATCATTTTAAAACCATTTATACAAGCACACACTCATTCTTACAAACCAAAGTTATTGATCACCATATATCTCGAAGACATTAAAAAAAAATATTCATCAATATAATACAATTCATACAATATATAAATAAAGTGAAATTAATTTATTTCTAATAAATATTTTTAATCAGAAATGGCATATTGCATCAGTAGAAATTGTACAAAATAAGCACTTTTTAGAATTTTACAATACAAATTAGCACATTTTAAAACATATAATTTAAGCAATTCACGGGACATGCACTTTTAAGACTTGTAAGTTAATAAATTTATACATACATATAAAGCAATAAATTAACACAGAACACAGACAAGACAAACAAAAAATGACCAGTAAACACATTACAAATTTTAACTGGCATAGAACAACACAAAACATATAAAGACCAAAAACGGGTTTCAACTCCTGGAAAATGTCATGCATGTAAATAAACATATGTATTTAACTTCAAGCAATCTAAACTCATATTTAATGCTATATAACAGCAAACTAATTGATTTTGAAATGTGACAGTGCAAAGGAATTTTGAATATCTAATTATATGGGCACAAAAAGATGATTTGCATTAAAATTGGAATTATTGAAGATTTTAGAATTGAATATTATTCTATTTTAAATAAATAAGGACAAAAATCAAGAAGTAATCTTTATAAAGTACTTTTACATAGCAAATGAATAAAAAATTTCAAGACTTAAAGAAATATATTGGTGAAGTTTATCCAGAAAATTATATAGGGCAAGAGTGAAGTATTTGTTAGATTTAAAAAGCTTAATTTGATCAATATCAGGTTTTAAATTATTCACTTCACTTTTAATGAAGAACATTGCATTTTAAGCCCTTTAAAAATAGAATCTCTAACAAATGAATTAAATTGTAAAGGAAACATACTCTGACTGTTCTTTTGATGCAAAATAATACCCAATACTTTACAATATACTTTAATAATACAGGGGAGGGGGAGAGGAAAAAATATGTAACAAAGTATTAATTTTAAGTAAAACCACTTTTTCTTCCTAACATTTAACATCTGAGTTTATTTAAGAAGTCATCTTTTGAAGATAAATATTTCATATTTAATTTTTGAAATTAATAGCTACAGTAAAAGTTGAAGTACTTAAATACACCACTACGATCAATGCACCGGAGGAATGAATTTTAAAATTATTTATTGTAAAGGCACCAACTTGGGTGGGTTACACTGCTTTCAGAGCACTGTCTTTCTTCAATTTGACTCAAAGTTTGTACATTGATAGAAATTGTCTCTGGAATCCAATAAATGAGAGTGTTGTTATCAACCTAATCCCACGTGTCACAATTTCCTTAATAATAATAATTAGCAATTTCTTATCATTTTTAGCCTCAGGAGAAACAATTTGTCTGAGAACGGATAATTATAATAATGGGATTTAAGAGCAGTAACATTATTATAGGCTAAGCAATTTTTAAATGCAAGATACCAAATGTGCAGGGGCTTTATCAAACAGCAAAAACTACTCATTTCTCACTTATTTTTAGATATCTGCACCAGGCAGCCTTGTAAGCAGACAATTTTACAGCAATACGTTTTAGCCACAGTTTAGGCCTATAGGATAAATTCATAAGAAATGAAATATCACTTGCCATTTACTTATGCATTTCAAATCTTTGAGTATGTTTACGTTTTTATTTAATTATTATTTCAGCTAATGTTTATTTTTTCAGTATCTCATTTTTAAAAGTGAAAATAAATCACAAAATTCAATACTGGCAGATTCCTATATGTTTGACAGCTGACATTTTAAAATCAAATGATCAATAAAACTTCAATCCGAGCTAAATATTCAGAAGCTGCCAAAACGTATAGAACCGTGTTTGGTTTCATGCCAAATCAGGATTCTTCCTTCACCCTCTATATCGATTCCAGAAACATTTTGATTTCAGCATAGGCAGTAAATTACTTTTAAACTATATGCATTGCACAATCTTTATTTCTAATTATTTCGTAAATGCTGTTTTGAATTTTCAAAAAGATAAATTAGTTGAATACTTCAAATTAATCTCTTAACCCATGGTATTTTCTTTTAATCTCCATCCATAATATGACATGAATTAATTGACTGTGCATATTCTTTTTTAATATTATATATTAATTCTAACAATAGAAAATGCAGGTAAGCATGATTACGTGACTAATATAAAAGAATTATTTTCAAATAAAATTGTTGGATGGATTCATTACATCTTACACATATTAATCCAGTTTATGTAAAAAAGGAGTATATCCCATATATATATATATATATATATTCTTTCCAGTGAATTTCTATCCTATTTACAAATTTGTTACTGAAATATTCATTATTGCTCTAATTGCATATCAAATAACATAATCAATGAAATTCACATGAGTTTTGAATTCCTGATGGGACATCAAAGTTCAGTCTAAAACATTGCCTTCTCATCCTCATCCCACCTATTTGTAACATTATACATGAACAGAGATGACAATTTCTAGGATGACCATCATTCACCCAAAGATGATACATATTTAACATTTATGGGCAAATTGGAGAGAGAAATACTTTGGTTAATATTTTAGAACCATAACATTAGTTCCGAAATAATGATTTATGACAGTAATTGAAGACATTCAATAGATCACTCTTTAGATTGCACATCACATACAATCAATCATATCAATACCACACCATTGTTACATGTATTGCTTATAATTTAAAAATTCTTTTGAGGGTGTTGTCTTATTGCAAGAAATATGATTCTCTCTAAGATATAATTTTGCAGCTCTCGCTTCACAGCAAAATAAAACATATTAAACCAATTAAAAAATCTGCAAGTAACATAATACAAACAAATCTCAGTTCAGGAAATAAAAATATATTATAATTTTTTAAAGAGCACAGCTCTTATTCAACCAAATAAATAAAAAAGCAAGAATTGTGTATACTTTAAATAATATATACAAATTGATACAATTTCGAAATAATCAGAAAAAATAAATAAAATTCTGTTATCTGAGCACAGCTCTAAATTTGAGAAACTCATTAAAATGAAGGCAGATAAAACATTTAAATTAAAACACAATTGTAACTTTATAATGTAAAAATCTGTTTCAATAAATCAATTATACATATCATCTTAATATCTTAATTTTAAAAATGAATAATATGTGAATATATGCACATAGACATCGTCAGCTAGAGCTTGAGAAATAATTCATATTTAAATTTCAATAAAAATGATATATACTTTCACATATTGAGGAAAATTACAAGTATCGAACTCACAGTAACACACACACACACACAACCAATGGATAAACAACATCGACGAAGCACTCCTTTCCCCTTAAAATGCTGAAGATTTAAAATTTTGATGACTAGTTTCTTCAGATTGAAATTTCATTAAGCTACCCTTGTTACATAACTAGATTAACATTTATTAAGCTAAATAAATAAATGCTAAGCTGCTTGAAATAAAGGAAAAAATGAAATATAGTTTTAAATACTTTAAAATAAATTAATAAAATTAAGAGAATAAAACTTATAAACAGAGAAATATGATACACCACTTAACACAATTTAAAAACTATTCTGGAAAATTTACAAACATATAAAACTAAATTTTTTACACACATAATTATAAACAACGAAATTTACAGAACTTTCTAAGATAAAACAAGAAGCATAATTTAAGTAGATAAAAATAAAGTATTGAAAAACCACTCGGTTTGTAGACTCGGTTACATTTCAACAAAGAGTATTTGATAATAAAATTTGACTAAATGTAGCAAGTGTTATTAATGTTGTATATGAAATTATACACTCCAACAAAGTAAAATAAAACTTCAGAAAGTACTCATGATCGAAAAATCATTAAATAAATTTGGACAATTTGATTTTTCATAACTTTATCATTAAAGAAAAAGCCTAAAAAATATTTTTATACAACAAATAAAAAAAACCCCAAGAAATATTTTTTCCTTCTATATTAGACTATAATATATGTCACATTAAAAAGATTTACCATTGAAAAATTCGAGAAACCTTACAGTCTAATGTTACTATAGTTCTGAGGATTAAAAATCTGTACTTTACATGATTACTCTTCTAACAATTTTAGATGAGTTATATTTATTAAAACTGTTCTTTTGAATAATTGCCAAGAAAGTTGCATCGACTGAGCCATTCATAAGAAATATTAATTATATTCTTTTTCCAAAAATCAGAAGTTTAATAAATGGGTCTATCCAATAAAATAATTAAAAAACCCATAGTTTAGTGGAGTCAATTCACAAGAAACCACAGTTAAGTGACACATACAACAGCAAGAAGAACTTGCATGCTATTGAAACATCCTTTTTTTGTTTCCCCTAGAAGGAAAATATACAACGGATTTCACAATTAAACTGCTTTGCCACATTTGATAAATATCATGTCAGGATGAATCTACTCTATTTTGTATCAAAACATATATATAAGAATTTGAGGGCAAATCAAACAAATACAGAGTATTCTAGATGAGTCATAGGATATTTTCCCTACTTTTAATAATTTCTCAAATTATGAATTTTCCCATAAAAAAAAAAAACATCCTCAAGGATCACCTGCCAAGATTTATCAAATAGACAAACTGAAAATGTTTTGAAGGGGAAGAGAAGATAATTCATAAGGAAAAGGTCTGAAGATTTTAATATGTGTTTTGTTTTATTGCAGATATAACAAGACTTCATAAGTTAGATATATTCAGCCAGAGCAAAGAAAATTAGTGAAATATTTAATTCAAGAAAAAATGACTGCTAAAGTAATAATATGGTATGGCCAAATATGAATGGATTTTTATCAATGCATCATAATATTTAAGAACGAAAATTAATAACTAAGCTTTATGTTTACTTAAAATATATATATATATATTTTTATTTGTTCCCATTCTTCAATGAAAAATATTTTTTTAACGCATTTTTATTCTTTTCTGAGGTCTAATAAAATAATCAATTATGCACTAAATAGGATTGCATAGTTCAATATTAAAATTTCAGTCTTTTAAAATGAATTATCTTTAAAAATTCAATGTTATTTCTTGTAATTACTAAGAATTAACAGCAATAATATTGCAATATCAAAAAAGGCAGTCAGTAAAAATTACAAACTTAAATTTCATTTGTTATTAAATCAACAAATTCGCTGATGAAACAGCTCAGCAGATTTGAGGGAAATATGTATTTCACTTTGGCTCATTAATTTCCTGGACAGAGAGAAATGTAATTCATTTTAGAAAATATAAAATAACAGTTCTTAAAAAAATATTCAGATATTCTTAACTTTCTTCAAGACTTTGGTTCAGTACATGCAATAATGCATAGAATTAAGTCAAGCAGCTCCATAACATTAGCTTAAGATTTTTAAAAAAAAGACCTTTTATTAAATTATCTATAGGTAATCTAAGGGTGACTAAATTACACTCAGAACATATAAAAACAATTCAACAATTTAAAAATGAGTAAAACTTATCGTAATTCCCTTAATAATAGTATATTACCCTCAAAGTTAGAAATCCAAAAAACAATGGTAAATTCATTGGAAACAGTAAAATGAGATATATATGTATAATTAATAAAAATGGGGGAAAAAAAAGAGAACTGATAACACTCAAGTTAATTCATGAGTGGGCACAGATGCCAGCCAATTTGGTGTTTTCTTCAGTATATGCTTTTTCCATAGAGTTTATTTTTTATTTCAAAAATGTTTTGGCTGAAATTTAGTTTGTAATAATTGAGTAATGAGAATTTTTTTTTCCATTGATATACAGAGGGAAAATACTGAGTTTGATTGTTTATTTTCCGTTTGAATAGTAACCAACCAGGAAAACAAGCAAAACTAAAATATATGAAGTGTTTCTGCCTTTAAGCATCATAACAATCAAAATGAATATAATTTTTAAAAAATGCATGATTAAAATAACACTTTTAATTATGTATAGTATAAAAGTTCAATTGACTGACTGAATAATAAATAACTTTGAGGGAAATATATTTGCTGATAAACATAACTTTCATCTTCATACACCGGTAGACTCAAAATAAATTAGCAACAAAATATCATTAAATATAAAGCATAATATATATATCAATTTATAATTTTCTGAGGATATGTAACCTTTGAAAGTTGAGTATTCAAAACCAGAAATACCTTTGTAAATCGTCAAGATTGAAATTGTGCAATACATAAAACTTTGAAATACTTTAAGTAAAAGTTTATAAAAGTCTTTGAGAATTTTAATACTGAAAGCTACTTATACAGCCATCAGGAGTTAAAATATATGAGATTTTTTTTTCCCAAAAAGGTACAGAATAATAACAAGAACCTATAAATTAAGTTGAAACTACCAATTTTTTTTTTTTCAGGGAATGAAATTTTGAAAGTTCATTTACATAAGGAAGCAAGTCAACATTTTAATATATATAGTTTAAATCATACTTTAATAATTTAGATTGATGAAAATCATTCATTAAATATGTTATATTTCTACTTACTGATTAAAAAATTGATCATCAATGAAATATAACTAAGGAATGTATAAAATTGAATACTGAACACTAATTTAAAAGTCAATTTGCAATAATTGCACCAGTAGGATATGAAAGTCCTACTAATTTTAATGCTTTGGTAGAAAGTGCATTTTAAGACCAGATGGCAAAAAATATTTTTTTTTTCTCTTTGCATATTAAACAGGACATAAAATATGATGCTATTTTAAATGATTGATTTCAAAAGATACTAATATCTTAAATGGAAAAATAAAAATCGATAAACATTTAAAACTATTAACACAACTTACACATTTAGGTGGGTAATGACTACATATTAAAGGCAATTTACAAAATTTTGTAACAGTATAATGAATGAAGAGATGCACATTCACATTAGATGAGATTTCACATAAAAGCATGTATTTTATGCCCTGTTTAAGCAATATCTGAAACACCAATAGCAATTATATTGCAAAATAGTCATCACCATACAATACAATTTAGATATCTCATTTTCAGCAATAAATATGCTATTTCACTTAAGCCTTAGATCCATAACAAATATTTTTTAACAGACTTTCACCTTCTTAACTATAGGTCTCAATGAGATATATATGGTAGAGGTCATAAACCTTTCTTTATAATAAAACTATCTGGACTCAGTCTATTGTGCTAATCAGCGGAGGAGGACGACACACCTGGCAGTGTTAGATGGTTGTTTGCTCATCCACAGGACGTCGTTTAGTGCTAATGACTACACCACCATCACTGGTCAGGCTCTGGATACTGCTATGGTCATCTGTATCACTTTGGTTACTGTTATAACCAATTATGTCCACTTCATCTAAGGACAACCATGGAAAAAGAAATTTTGCTTTAAACAAGCAAAAAACAATAAAATGTTTGGAAGTTTGTTATGCAACTCGAGAAGTTTAAGAAAATTAGATATTTAAGAAGCAGGTTTATTTGCTTTTTTCCAACGAAATGTTATTAATTAAAAAGAAATGTTTTTTATATAATAACTACAGCTGACAGCATTAAAAGTCAAGCAAAAATAAAATTTAGCTATAGAATTTTTAAATAAAAAAAGAGGATGCTTAGTTCCTTCAAATAAAACACTGCAGTTGACAAAAAATCTGCAGGTAATTGTTGCAAATTTATAACTTAGAATATATATATATATATATATTCAGTTTCATCAAAAAGTGAAATTTTT
The DNA here is from genome assembly GCA_026543865.1 of Argiope aurantia. Taxonomy (NCBI): domain Eukaryota; kingdom Metazoa; phylum Arthropoda; class Arachnida; order Araneae; family Araneidae; genus Argiope; species Argiope aurantia. The sequence continues at coordinate 169,749 of JAPMOR010043355.1, forward strand.
TCATTTATTTGAAGAAGTAATAGGGCATGTTCAATTTTCTGCATATATTTTTCTCTTTACTTGACTAGTCATACTTTTCGATGTTAAGAGAATTAAAGAACAAAAATATATCAACAATGAAAGAAATACACTAATAACTTTATCCAAAGCCACAAAAAAGATAATTGATTATATTTTATGCACAGTCTCTAGCAACTGGCTCATTTACCCACCATATTAATTGAATTAAGGACATTAATACAAGATTTGGCACTTAATCAACTGCAGATTATTTCAAAAAACTTCTAACTCAATGTTTTATACTTTACTATGATGGGGACATTGGTACAGCAATGAAAATGAATACTGGTTTTTTTTTTTTATCTGTAAAAGAAGGTAATGTTCCTACTTATATGTAAAGATTTTCTAAAATTACAAGATTTAATAATAATAAAATTAGAATTGTTAAAAACATAATAATCTGTTTTTAACAGTAAGTAAACACAGGAGAAATTTTCCTTCACTACTTTTAAAAGAAAAACATACTATTTAAAGATTTTAATGAAATATTTGGATTGATAAAATTAGAGGGAAAAATTACAACTTAAAACATAAAATTTGATAACTTATTTTTTCAAATTTTATGAAAGCACAAAAATTAATTTTATGTGTCTATATTTTTGGAAATTATCTTTGAATTTAATTTTTTAATCAATTAAAATAAATATATTTACTACTAGATGAATATTTCCTCCACCAAAGTATATATGTGCTTAATATGTTCACTCTAGGTCAAGCAGAGTGTAATGTAGAGTATAAATGGATGGATGCACATATATTAGTTTTAATGCTTGGTAGAAATCAAAACTATGCTTCACCTGAATTGACCTAAATTTGTCTTTCGCTAAGTAGCTAAATAAATATCAGCTACACAGTTACTAAAGCATTGTGATAAGCTATGTTTTTAAAATGAAAGTTATGGAATATAGTATTCAAAACCTACATGTAATTCAAATGGCATCAATATTTAATTACGAGACAGGACATTAAAAATTGTCTTAATAACAGGTTGATAATATAATTTTCTTTTTATATAACAAACTCTTTCACGATTCTAAATATTTATTATATTCAGGTCTATGAAAAGCATTAATTTGTAATTCTTTATCTTACTAAATAAAGATTTCATTACTTTTACACTATAAGGGAGGGATGAAAAACCTGTAATAACTTTTAGGGAATCATTTACAAAAATAATGCAACATACCAGTTTCTGAAGCAGATGAGTTGGTACACATAGAAGTTCCAGAACTACATTCGCTGATCTTTCTTGTTTTGTGCGTTGTTATGACATTAAAACGACCCAGTTCATTTAGTCGGCGTCTCAGCCTTCTTTGTTGTTCCATGAGGAGTTCTTTTTGTTCCTTGTTTTTTCGATCTTTTTCTTCAAGAGTCTGAGAAAAGATAGTATTATTAACATATTTTTTCCAATTTACTTCGAAATTCAAAATTTAAATTTCATACACAATAAAACAATATTTCTCATTCTATTAAATGAAAGCATTATTTTAAGAAATGGAATGATTCGCACTAATGTATATTTGTTTTCAGAAAAACTCAATGTGATAAATAAGATATGCAAGTTTCATATCAAAAACAAATATTATTCTTTACAAGGACAAGGTTTACTCAAACTGGAAAGTTGGTAGAAGAATAAAATTTTCAAAAATGCAAAAAAGAGAGAGAGAGAGAGAAAATTATCTTCAAACACTGTTGTATAATTACCAATAAATTAAAAAAAAATGAAGCAAAAATTTAAAAAAATTATAAACTAGTGTCTGTTACTGAGGAGATACAAACATACAAGACTTTCATATATTTGTATTCTTTATCAACTTTGAAAATCCGAAAAATGATAAAGGAAAAAATTATGCATATTTCTCTAAAATTTAAACAATACATATTTAATTAAAAAAACACACCTTCATAATGTAGTCAGTCAACCACCTTTGGCATTATCTTTTTAAAATTTTGTACTGTGGGTTTACAAATATAGTTTAGAAATAAATTTATCCAGAGATGAAAAGAATAAAGTTGATTCTAAGCATTTAAAAATAATAATAACAATAATAATTACCTTGAAATTTCATAGATTAGTCAGAAATATAAAATTTCTGACACTTCTGATGCAAAATGATTTTTTTTTCTTTCATACAAAGCCAAAATTAAAGGCAATAATTTTTCTTTTATTTATTATTTCATAATCACAGGTTTCTTTGGAATAACAAATGGCTCGCTGAATTCATCACACACATAATACATAATGTGTGAATAAAGAGCCTATTCTTCAAAAATTCTTATTTTATTCATTTTTCAATTTCATATATGTGCATTTATCATTTCTCTAGCATTCACTTTCTCATGTCAATGAAGAATACTTGGTTTGACTAAAAAAAAGAGAAACCTACAAATCAGTTGCAAAAAAATGGCAGATTATTTCTAAGATTAAAAAAATAGCTGTTTTTCTTCATAACACATATGGAGCCAATTCATGTTCATAGAGTACATGTTAAATAGCTACAAATATTAAATTTTGGAATTCACTGCACATCTTGCAGGAGCAAAAGTATAGGACAACTTGTGGTTTAATAGAAAATAACAAACACAGTTATCTGTCGTGTGAATTGACTCCATTACGTCATAAGATAGGTATTCTAATGCAAAAATTTAAAAATTAAAATCTCACAAGTCAGCCAAAAATAAATTCATCAATATAAACTGTTCTTTAACAAGGAATTTGATTATAAACTAATGGGGAAGAAGTCCAAAATTATTTTATAGCTAGCAGTCAAATACTGAAAAAAGTTTACATCACAAATAATTAGTAAAAATTTGAGCATGTACAAAAGTAAAAAATTTAAATTTCATATGAATACAGAAATGATTCCCTTTTTAAAGACAAGAAAACATCTTGATGATTCATATTTATATATCTCAATACTTTAATTTATTATAATAAATGCAAAACACATTACAATCTATAAATTTGGATAGGATTGTCTCAACGATGAAAAACTGCACTTGTTTTAAAAACTGATATATTATAATGATAGTTTATATTCCTGAGATCATGAGAATTCAATTTTCAAAATTTTTTTTATCTACTTTACATATTTAATTTCATTACAAATTTCCAAGTTCATGTGAAATTTAAATGAATGCTCTCAAAATGTAAAATTTTAAAATTATATATATATATATATATATATATATATATAATTCATACCTTGAAATTTCATCTACAATCTGAACATTTCCATATTAAATTAAAAATAATAAATATTTTCTAGGTATTCTGCTTTTTTTTTAAAGAAATTTTTCAAACAAAATTTTAGATAAGTTTTAAAAACATTAATTCAAAACTTTCACAAAGAAGGATATAGAATTATGTAACTCAAAATATTAAGACATTGATCAATGAAGTTTAATTTTCCTTTTTGCAAAAACTTAAGTAAATTTACTGCCTATTCTGATATTAGGTACTTTCACACACAACTTTTATATGACAGGGGCACAGCTTGGCCAGTATTGGCCTTTGCACCATAAAAAAACAATCAATCAATCAATATGACAGGGTTACAAATCTCCAGACCTTTTTCCTCTCATTATTATTTTAGACAAGTAGTTTTTATTTCCCTAACTGCCCACATTATTTTATTCATAATTATTATATTAGTTTTTTTTAAAAGATGAAAAAAATTATTTAGAGGCTTAAAAAAAGAATGAAAAGTAAATTAAAAAACAATTACGAAGACATACTTAAAATTAATACAAAGTAAAACTGATAATTTCCTATTTAAATGTATATATTAATAAAATTTTAATACACGAGCAGAATAATAATAATAAAATTCATAAAAGTTAAACTTACCATTAAAAATTTGAAGCATTCTGATTATATCATATAATAATGATTCAAATAAAAAAAAATCATTAAAATATTAAAAAGCTTATGCTAAATGTATACTTGAGCATTTTCATTAAAAAAATATTATCAATTCTTTGAAATTTTATTTTATAAGAAAAATTATAAAAATTTTCATTGATTATAATTATATTTTCACATCATTTCTGAGAATTTTTTTTTATTTAATATTATCAACATAAGTAAGTTTCATCTAAATTAATCCTAGAGATTTTAATATTATTTTTAGTATTATGATAATAAATACTCACATAGCAAATCCCAGAAACCTTTCTAAGAAAAGTTTTCATTAAATATCATTCAATTAATTATGTCAGAATAATTGGAGTAATACCTTTATAAATGCTTTGGCTTTGGTCAAAAGACCTAAGGTGGTATGTCGACTGGATTCTGGGCCTAAAGGAACAAGTTCCTTCAATTTTTCAAGACAATTCCTTAAATGTGCTCGCCTGAAAGCAAATAATATTTAACTTATTAATTACTTTAATTAAAAACAATTCTAAAATGTAATAATAATAATAATAATTTTTTCTCACCTATTTTTTTCTAATTCATTATGAGTTGATCTGTAACAAGAATATGAAAATTTACATGTAGTTACTTAATTAACAAATAGAAATAATACTTTGTATAAAATAGCTGTTTTAAAAAAATTAGTGACAAACAATCAAAAATGTTAATACAAAACAAAAGAAATTTCTTCGAAAAAATGACAACAAAAAGTATCACATGCTGCAGCAGATACGAGATACACTGCGAATCTATTTACCGTTGGAAAAGTGGGAGGACAAGTTTTCTCACCCTGTACTGTTTGTAAACAAAACGGAAATTTGACAGTTAGATGTCAAATATATTCTACAACAGATGTCAGTGAAAATTTATTTCCCACTCAATATTTATTCACATATTTTTGTGCGATATTAGGGCATGCAAAATTATAGCGATTTTAATTACATACGGAAGACTGATAAAAAAAATGCTTTTTTTTAATCTGTCAAAACCTAGCTACCTTTACGATCGATTCCCCCCCCCCCAAGGAAACGCATTTATTTTCAAGCTCTATGCAGTAAAATTGCAATGCAAATATTTTGGAAGCTTTAAGATCACAAAGAAAAACATTAAATGAAAGCAATATCAAATATGACGGTTAGAGTCCACCACAAATGGTTCAGACAGATGAATTTCATGCATCAACAAAAGTCATTCCTAATAAAATTACACAAATACGACTAATCATGCTGAAACTTCAAACACAAATTGATTTTCATTTCAGTTCGTGCAATTTCATACAGGAAATATGAATTTTGATCAGAGTGACACACGTACCTGTTTCCCTGAGATTTTTTGGATTTTGGTTTTCGTCGAGTAATCTCGATTTGTACAGGCATCACGGAAGCGTAGCCATGTTCAGCTTCTGAAAATGTGGAAAGATTTCAATATTTAAGCCATTCGACCGATATAATTTTTTTACAAATAATAGCAACAATCAAGCATGGGTATGTCAAAATCAGCTGATTCGACACACACTCACATTTGGAATAAAATCGGTCAAAGCTATAGATCAGAGATGAGTAATCAAGTGATTGAATGCATCCTTACCTCTTTCTCGCCTATCTAGAAATTCAGCTGCTTGTAAAAGAGCAGCAATACTCATGATGTTTAAAACTAAATAAAACAACACCACGCGTTTACAAAAATGGCGATGCAGATTCCTCGCTTCAACTGTCCTTATAGACGAGCGTTTGTTTTCTTCGGTTCCCCTCACGTTGTCATCCGAAAGAGATCCGAACAGTATGAACACAAACAGTTCGGAAACATTCGGCTCAAAGCTAGAGTTTTGATTGGTTGACTTAGGACTCGATTTGCTCCGAATTTAAACGATGCAACGAATAACAGTTTATGTTATTCAAGCTGCCAAACTATACTTCCCACGTGGTTTCCGCGCCCATGTTTCAAAAGCGAGGCAGATGTCTACCAGTTTTGTTTGTTTCGTGCTTGTCATCAAGCTGGTTTAAAAAAGGAAGGGGGTGTGGGAGTGTGAACTGTAGCGTTGTCAGTAGGAATTGGATTACTTTACTATTTCATGATATTTTATTTTTAAATGTATTTTTGCATTAAAATTTCTAGCTATCCATTGATTTCCGTAGCTACAAGTGATAATTATACTGATATAATGTTGCAACATAGTAGGATATTGATTATGAAGAAATAGTATTCTAGATTATAACTATTGTTTGTTTTAGTGAACATTTTACTTTGATAGTCATTGACAATAAAATTACTCGATTTTCTTTTATTATTTAAATGGTAATTTATGGGAGCCTACAGATTTGGTTTTTAATTACGTTATTTATATGTGAATTTCAGCATCTCAGGTTTGCAGTCATTGCATAAGTGAATTTCCTGATAAATTTTATAAACATTTATTTTTATATGAATCTGTTTTTAATAAAATTACTGTATATACTTTTTTATAATTGAGGTTAAAGAACATTTGTTAATGAATGTATTAATTACTGTTTAGTATGTTAAATGGTATTCTAAAATTCTTGATTTTCGACGGAAATTACAAGCATTTAACGTAGAAATTTTATTCCAATTCGACTTGAATATCTCACCGTTTATATATATATTTAATGGTACTGGATGTTTGAATAATGAGTTACAGAAATAAGAGATGATTTTTATGAATTATTTGCACAAATGGAAATTCCAGTATGAATGTGCACACATTTAATCTATAGTATATTTTATCATCAAAGAACTGAGTTTCTCATTGCTTTGTAGCTTTTAATGTATTTTAAAAAGTATTGTTATTGAGTATTGATATTTGAAGTGCGTATAGATTAAGTTTACTTGAAAATGGCCTTGATAGTAAATGCAGATTTTTTAAAAAATTTAATATTATTGGATGATTTTAGTCATTTGTGAATTTCTTTGAATTGATATGTTTTTAAAATGTAAAGAATTATATTTTTCTTCCAATATGTAAGAGAATTATGCTATCTTTCAGTAAAAATTTACCATGGAATTCAAATGATTCAATAATAAAGAAAATTAAAGATGAGGAAAAGTTGAATTAATGTTACAGTGTACATTAATTTGATGAACTACATTTTTAGATATGTAATATTTTCTACCATTTCACTTAATTTTGTTTAATTCAAATGTTTTAATACTTTACTTTTAATCTTTTAGCTGTATCTGGTTAGTGCTGTTTTTTTTATTGTGCTTTTATGTTTATATAATTTCATAATAAAAATTAAACATATAGAGAGGGAGAGTTTTTGCAAATATGTAGTTGTATTTTTAACTTAGCCCTATTTATTTGTATTAACAGACATTTCAATTATTATAATCTTGTTCACTGTAGTATCGGATCTTAATGAATTTTTCTTTTGTTCTTAGTCTTATATCTAAAAATCATGGGAAATTGAAGATTTTTGGAAAGCTTCTGAATTTTAAAGGAAAAGAAATTCTTAGCTTAATGCAGAGTTTTCATTTATTTAGTATTCCTTTTGTACATTTTGTACTGTTTCATAGTTTTCATTTTTTCATAGATTAAGATATTGGGAATAATTTCATATTTTTGGGGAGATTCAAATAACATAAACTCGAATATTTCCAGAACTATTAGTATGTAAATTCTGATCTATTTTCTTCTTAAAGATTTTATGATGTAGTTGGTAACATTTTTATGGCATATAAGTAATTTTTTCACCTTAGTTATATCATCTGACATAAAGGTCTGTTTGATACTTCTTTATTAAAAAAAAATGTTGATAGTAAATCAAATTTTTCCGACATAATCCATTTAGTAGTTTTTGCGAGAAATTATTTTCTAATATACTGTTCCATCTTAAATTATACCTGTTTAAAGTTTTTTTTTTTTAATGACTATCTCCAATCATTTTTATCTTGCATCGTAAGCATTTTTAGAATGATAAATTGGCAAATTATTATCTGTACTGCATTCTATTAAGTGTGATTTTTCCTTTTTAACCTATGAGATTATAAATGCACTTAGGCATAATCTATAAGAATAATTCTAGCAATTGCTGGCAACCAGTCTTTAGGAGGTTTGTGTGTGTGTGTGTGTGATTTCATTTATTAGAGTATATAAATAATTTTACATTTTCTGTATAATAATAGTAACATAGTTGGTCTTGTAGTTCTTAGCTTAAAATTTTAAGATATGAACTCATTAATGTTAAAAGTAAATCATATTCTGACTATTCCTAAATCCTTGATACATAGTAATGTCATGGATTGTAATCTTAAATATACAGATGCATTAATTGATTTCTTTACTAACAATCTGTAAATATATAGAAGTAGAAAAATAAATTGATATTTTATGGACAATTTGGACTCCTTCTCTTAATATGGAACCACTCTATATCATATATATCCTTTTCATCTATGCTCTTTAAATTATTAAAAATTATAAATCCTGTAACTTAAATAAATTATCATCTTTAAATTATAAATCCTGTAACTTTCACCTGATCAACTTTTCTTGATAAGTTTCATGAGTTTAAAAATGTGAAAGTCATAATTTCTTATTAATTTCATTCTTAGTTTTGAGTATTTCATATTTTGAAGACCAGGCATGAATTCACTAGTGAACATGTAACTTTACATATAGCTTTTGTAGGTTGGTCATGGATTTAAATAACTTAAATTATTTGAATCTATTTTTCTGATGAAACATAAATCTTCTAAACTAGTTCAGTACAGTAATATTGTGTTTCAAAAGTAATGCTAAAATTACAATAAAAACTTTTAATAGAATAATAAAACTTTTTCAAGATGTCAACACAACTTTAATATTATATACGTACATAACAATTCAGTGAAAAAGATGGGTGTAATGAAAGCTGAATTGGATCAAAGGGGGCGACAGATGGTGCGAGTGCACAAGACACCATATTTCTGAAAATCCACATTTTTGATTGATTTTGCAAAAGAAAAATGTCTTCTTAAAAAAAATTAAATATGTATGCATTTTGAATAATATTCAATGTATGAACATTTCACATCTACAAATCTAGGCATGTTTGAGTATTTAGTGTATTGGTATGCTTGCAAACACAGTGGCTCGAATAATTGAGAATATACCTCAATTTTATTTGATAAATCTAATTTTCAGTATAAATAGCACATTACTAAGAAGTACAAACATGTTTTATTTTTTCACATAACAAAAAGAACAATCGGGGAAAAATTTCGAAAATGATGCGTTTTGGAAGCATTTTAAATAACCTTGTATATTTTTACCTCAAAACACTAAGAATAAACCAATGACATTTTTGAAAGTGTCGGTATTTAGTTATGTGCACTTTGGTTTTTATTATGTCCTCCAAATTTTGCAGTCCAATTCAATCTTTTTTTTTTAATGGTATCTAGCAATATTCTACTCCACTTTTTGAGCAATACTTCTTTTAAACAGGCTTTGTTTCTAATTTTGTGCTATTGGTTGTTGTAATTTTGTGTCATTATTTGGATCACAGATTTTCTATGACATTGCGGTTAGGTGCCTGCAGTGATTGGTGTTTTCTATGAATAACATATTTTGATGTTACTTGCTATATTGTACTGGAATATGAAATTTCCATTTAAACTCAAAATTTGTACACTTTATTTTAGATTGTTGTGAAGAATATCTTAGTAGACCAAAGGATTCATAATGCTGTCTATAAAAACTAGATTTTCTACTCTGGTTGAAACCACACATACCTACTATTAAGCTGTAAGGTATAATTTTTTTGGATCCAATGCTGTATTGGGCTTTCTCCATATGTTGCAATGGCTGTCAGTGTTGAAAATGTTGAATTGATTTTCATCATTGCATATAACATCCTTCCAATTTTTTTTTTAATCAAATTTTGTACACTTTTTCTCATATTTTGTAAGCTGATGAATGGTTTTTTAACATTTACATTTCTGAGAATGATTAGAGATGTTTCTGTATTTACTTTATGCTAAATGCAGTGCATTAATCATAAAGTATTTAGAGACTGCATTTACTTTATGATTAATCTTGATTTCGTTTAACTTTTTTTTTCTGTGTGACATCATGTAGAATATCTTTCTTTTATCTTCTATTTTTTTTTTCAATCAATCTATCATTTAAATTTTCCAGTGGTTTTCTGGTCACATACACAACTTCTACCAACTGTTTAGTTATTACCTTTTTTAAAAAATCTTGATTCGAATCTCCTTATATCAATACTAGGTTGTCTCCGAGAAGCGATTTTTCATTTGAAAGTTTGGTTTTAAGTTCATCTAAAATATTTTATCACGCAAAATGATTCCTGAAAAGGTTTAAGATAAAATTATGCAAAATTAGATTGAAATAAAACCCAAATACAAAATATTTAGTGACAGCTAAGCATTTTTCATCAGTATATTTAAAAAATTTTTTACCACAAAATTTGCCTGGTAAAATTTTAAAGCTGTACAAATAATGATTTTTAATGAATTACTTTTTTGCATTTGTACCATAGTTTATTTGCTTTGTAAAAAGTTTTATTATATTATATTTTTAGTACATTATTCATCATGCAAAGTGTTAATTATGTAAAAATGGAAGTGTATCCTTAATTGTTTAGCCACTCTAGCAAATACTGAGCATGATTCTAGTTTTAATCAAAAGTACCATTTTCAAATCAAGAAAAGACAAAATTTATTTTTTAATATGACATATAGGTTATGTATATGTAATGATATTTTAAAATATAAAATTAAACCCTAATTCCCAAAGTTTTGTCTTAATTTAACCTATATTATCTCATTCTAAACTGTTCTCTTATTTCCTGATCCAATTCCACCTTTTTCCACCTCTGTAAAATTGCTGAGATTGACAAGTTCCCACACTCTGAGTAAAGGGATAAAAATGTGTCAATCTGACACGTCCTTTTAAAAGATTCCTCTAATTCCCTTACCTAAATTGACACATGTAAAAAAATACTTATGAAATAAAAAATCGAGAAAAATGCTATAAATCGGGTATAAATAAATTTATTTAAAATTTATAAACAAAACTTTTAAGTCGTGTATAAATAAATTGGGAAAAATATTTTCTCCCCTCTTGTATTGCTGGTGAACAGACTCTAGTCCATCATCGCATTCTTTTACATAAATTATACCTCCTGTGAGTTTAAAAATTAATAGTGTACTCTCTCTCTTCGACCATGAAACTGCTTCAATATTATGTGTTTATATATATAGTATACAATTAGGATAATATTAGTAAATTATGATTTTTTCAAATGTTGCATAGACTTAAATTTTAGTAAGACAGTTTTGATTGTATTTATTTCTTTAATGAAATCAACATTTGTCATCAAATTTTGCTTTGTGAAATTATAATATGAATTTAAAATTTATTTAAATTGCATATAAAATTTTATTAATGTTATAAAAATTATGTTTCCTTACCAATTACTGGCTTATGTGCCAAAATATTTTTTTTAAAACTGAAATGAATAAATTACTTGATAAGACGTATTAGATAAGTATAAGATAAGAATGTTTATTTCCTTACACATTTTATTTCTTGAATCTAAATTATATATATAATTGACGAATTTGCTATAAAACTTCTAAGATAAAGAAACAGACATAGTATATTATAACCTTATTCTATTAATTTGCATAATAAGTTGTATTTTTGTAAATGTACGAGGAATCATTTTATTATTTGATTTATTAAATACTAATTTTTGAATTTAAACTGTTAACTTTATAAAAATAATTATTTTTCCCTCTCATGTATTTATTAAGTCTTTATTACACCAATTTGAGCACTGTAATAAATAGCAAAATGTACTATTTTATTTTGTTTTGCGAAATTTTTTGAAGACTCCTCACATTAACTTTGTATTAGATTCAACATTTGTTGGGATCGGTCTAAAATGAAGGTATTTGCAAAAGATCCATTCTTAAGCATAATAAATTTTTTTCTTTTTGGGATATAGGTTATATCTTCTTTCCTGTGACTTTTATGGTTAAATGTGAAATAGTTGAAGACTAAATAAGTAAAAGTTGAATGATATAGGAATATATTATATATATATTTGTCGTTTCATATTCACATTGATTCAACTATTATAAATTAGGTTTCCTCCCTTATTTAACTAGTTTACATTAAGAAAATGTTACATGAGATTCTTTTGTATTTTTTTAAAGAATTACATTATTATATAGAAGTCAAAATTTCAACAGTGAGCTTTTTATGTTAATATACATATGTATTACAATGCCTTTATTAAATTTCAAAATTTTGTTTTCTAAAAAGAACATGCATTTATATACTTTTATATCTTATCTATGTTTCTGATTTAAGAAAAATATTTAAAATATTGGAATGAAAGTCAATTTTATATTAGTAATTTTTTATGTCTGTTGAATATAGCAATTTATAAATTCTCTTAACTAAAACCTTAATACAAAAAAAAAAAAACCC
>JAPMOR010043355.1:212182-231976 GCA_026543865.1 Argiope aurantia
TTTTTTTCCTCGGTTCTTACTTGGTTAGCACATTAAGAAATTTTTCTTTTTAAGGATAAGCGTCTTTTTTTATGTCTAAACTACTACGAACAATTAAAATATTAATTCTTTATTTCTTAAAATATCGCATCATATGTGCATTCCAATGATTTTATTTTTTAAACTTTTAAGTTAAAATGAAATTATTCCTATTTGTTATAATTTCACTTAAAAATTGACTTTTATCTCAAGTGTACTATGGACAATTAGCTGAATTGAAACAAAATTGTATTCCCTTCAATCTATTATCTAATTAGTTAATAGAGAAAAACAGCTGAGTGTTTAAATGCCCTTGAATTGAAATCTTGGAAGATTTTAAGACATTTGGTGGCAGATTTTCAGCATCAGTATAGTTGCATTGAAGTTTTTGTTCTGCTGAAAATTCCTTGTTTCTATTGTTTTCATTTTCCAGAGAATGTCTGATTACTAATAGGTCTTATTATCTGTTTAGCGCTCGAAAGTACTTTATTGACAACTTTTGACCCGGATTCAATAAACAATATTTACCAAATTTAGCCATAAAATAAATGCTAGCGTAATTATTTTGAAAAATCAAATAAATTATTAAATTATCCCTTTTGTTCATTATTCTAAACCTTACAAAGATTTATTTTGTCCATCTCCAGTCTATTAAGAAGAAAATAATTTAAAATGTTATACCCAATCGAAAATTGTATCATACTTTATGATAATTTTCATGATGTTGGTTTTTTCCCCTCGTTTTCCTTTTTTTTTTTTTTTTTTTTTTTCCTTCCTCGTGGGTAAATTAGGATTCTCATGAAAGAGACAGAGGCAATTTATTAAATGGGTAATTAGATAGTATTTTTTCATCGATCTCCAAGACCCATCCTCCTTCGGCTGAATTATTTTCGAAAGATGGGATAAATCAAATACATTTGTAAATTATTCTTAAAACAATTTCTGTCTCTTACGCGCTGCGATTTTTTTTTCTTTTCAAACAGATTAAATCAGTGATTGTCATATCTTGATTCAGAATCAAATAACATAAATTAAGCAAAAAAAAAGGATGATTTTTAAAAGTATTTATTAAACTATTTTGATAAAATAATGGAGATTGCTCGATAATTTTTTTTTTCATTTGGATGTCTAGCAAATAACTATAAATAAATACTAAATAGCTCATTAAGATTTTTTAGAAGTTTCTATAAGGAAGACAAAAATTCTTGAAAATATGAAGATAAATGGGCGACAGTTCCTTCAAATAATTTATATGAAATAACTCTGATTTGGGAATGATATAATATGGGAGAAACTCACTAAAAAAAACTTTTACATTTTAACTGGTAAATTACTATTACTACTGACAAATCCAGAAAATTAGCTTTTCGAAATAAATTAACTGTCTGACAATTAGCTAGAACGAAGATATCGATTTAAAATAAGATATTTTTGAAAATTAAAATTTTAGTTATCTTTTTGCCCTAAAAATGGCAAAATAAATTTTTTTTAAAGATCAGTTTCACTGTCGGAAAAAGATATCATTTGCGCTTCCTCAACTGTCTAAAGCGTAGAAAAATACTTTCTCAAAGACGGAAATGTACACCTATTTTAAAGGATGTGTTTTTCTCATCGCGTTTTGTATACGAGCTAGTCAATGTTTAGTCTTCCGCTCTCCAACCATAAGTTGAACTCAATCAAGAGCCTATCAAAGAGGAGCACTTTCTTTTAGAGGATGGTTTGAATCCAGTGGCCACGTCAATTATCAGCTGCTGAAGAGGAATTATCAGACATCCTGCGAAAGCTGATCTCCAACCAACGAGAGAGAACAACGCCTGATTCGTTTTATGTCATTAAATGGATTGACAGCTGCAGTTACGGACCAATCAAAGAGCGCATGGAGAAAGGTTAGTTTTTTTTTTTCAATGGTATTTATATTTTAGAAATATTAGCTTTTCTTCAATTATTTGTTTGTCTTCAAAATTTCTAACGTACATAATTTTCATATCTCTATCACAGATTGTTTAAAAAAGAATAATGAAAAATATTATTTCGTAAATATTCATGATTAAATTTTTATTTGAGATAAATAAATAAGAAATTTAAATTTGTAAGAATGATATACCTTTAGACTTTGCATCCTGCAAATTTCAGTATGCATTAAGATATTGTTATAACTATCTTTTTTTATATTTTTAAAAACAAGACAACTTATTTATCAATCAAGAAGAGGAGAAAATGTATTCGTAATTTCAGCATTAGTTTAAAGCTAAATGGGAATTAAAAAAAATTAATAAACGAAACATTAATATTTCCTCAATTATGACAAAATATTTTCATAGATTTCCTTTTATGTTTTAAAATGTCTGGGTTTTTTTTTATTTGCGAGAGTTTGTCAATGCTATTTTCCTATTTTATGTTTCTTTAATTACTTTAAAGTTTTATGCTCACAATTTTTGCCGGTGAAATTCACAAACTTTTAAGATAAGAAATTTACTAACAAGTGCTAAATGTTACTTTCAGTATTGGGAATTATAACTTATACTAACTACTACTAAAAATTTCATATCAATTTTTTAATATTATTTATGCGGATTTCTTTTTAGCTTAAGTTTATTGTTATTTTATTTAAAATTTTTTTCCCCTCTTT
The DNA here is from genome assembly GCA_026543865.1 of Argiope aurantia. Classification (NCBI taxonomy): domain Eukaryota; kingdom Metazoa; phylum Arthropoda; class Arachnida; order Araneae; family Araneidae; genus Argiope; species Argiope aurantia. Next base: position 214,830 of record JAPMOR010043355.1, read on the forward strand.
TAGATAGGTAAGAAAATATATCGATTTGCTAAACTTCTTTCTAGTACCCACTTTTTTTTAAAAAAAATTTCCGATCTTAACTAATATCAGAAATTAAAATATCTATATAATAATATATCATGGTTAAAGCAACCAAACTTTGCTATTAGAAAAAAAATAAGAAATTGGAAAGTTGGAATAAAATGAATAGGAATAAAGGAATTCTTAATATGAATAAAGATTTAGAAATATGTTGCATTCCTGAACATAAATGTGATGGCTTAAAAGGCAGACATTTTTGTGATTCTCTTTTACCAAAACGATAATCTTAAAGAGTTTGGATATTTTACTGTACGCTAAATTTAATCCATTGTGTTCAATATAATATTAACAAACTAATCTGCATTATAAGTGCTAAAGAATTCCATTTACAAAGTTATTATTACCTTTAAAGAATATTTTTATTTGGTAATTAGGCTCAAAATTATGCGTTAAAAATATATTTAATAAAATTATACATTTCAGTATTAAAATAATTCAACTACAAAATATTTAAAGACATTATTAGAGAAATTCAAAATGCCCAGATCGTCATGTTCATTATATCCTTATGTAGATTTATTTTCTATTTAATGTAATGAATTAATTAATAGTTTATAGTTTTATATTTGAAGCAATTTATTTAAAAATCGTAACTGCATGTATTTGTTTTATCAGGAGCAGAGATAACTTATTAGGGTACTCCTGACGATGAGACTCTTAGGGTCCTTATCACACATATGCATTTTGCACTTGTCCGTCATATATGATTTAATATATTTTCGCAAGGTTTTAATTCAATTACAACTATATTTTTGATTATTACAACAATATATTGATTATTATTGATTAATTATGACTATACTTTTGATTTACCTTTATAATTATTATATTAATATTAATTAGTTTCCTTACTTTTGTTATACATAAAGTACTTTGAAATCTGTAATATTAAATTTATAGTTGAAATTTAAAGAATTCACATGCTTTGTGAATTCTTTGTAGGAACGACAATGTAATTGGGTTTATCTTAGAAGATTACTTTGGATATTATTATCGAAGGAATAACAATTATTTTCTACACAAAATTTGATCAGTTATAAAGCATAAAAAGAAACTAATTTAAGTATTGAAATATGATAAAATGAATGATTAAAAATAAAATATAATATCTAATATTTAATTCGGTGTCAATAAAAGCCAAGCATTTGTTCATATTCTTTTTCTTCCATCTTCTCTGGAAAAACCATATTTACTATTATATCTCTTCTTTTAATCGTTAAAAGAAAAAGAAATTTACACACATTTAAGTCCCAGACTGGCTCCAACCACAGATCCTTCTGAAACTTTCAAATTGTTTCATAATTCAACAGACATGGGACCTTATTTTTTTATTTAGGATACTTTTTCTTATATGTAAAACATCGGAAGCAACAATTTGAATAGAACAAAAAGATGTCTGAAATTCAATACGAATTCAAAAACCTGTCCATTTCAAGTCAGCATCAGAATTAAGTCTCCAAAATAATTGAACATAATTAATAATAATAAAGTTTAAAATTATAAAATTGTATACAACACACGTACACACATACGTACATACACGCACACACACACTCGAAATAAAATTTTAAGAAATTTTCTATCACAATTTATTATTATTTTAAAAGATCAATGTCGTACAATGTAATTTTAAATTTAACTTTCAAATTAGGCTGAAGTTACTAATTTGGGTATTCCTTTACAACAACGGTCCAGACACACTGTAATAAATAGGAAAAATGCTTAATGGATTCGAAATCTGAACTTAATTCATTTTATCGAAATAATTCACTGATAGAGTTTCATTATTGTTGCAAACATAATAAATCAGAATGGAACACCAATTAAGGCTATTATTTTTCATGCTGATATATAAAAGACTTTGAGAAGTTAATGTTCTAACAATTAAAAAAATATAACTTTTGGATTTAAATATAATCAGCTAGATAAAAACTTTGCACTTTATATAATGAAATTTTAAATGTGGCACTAAAATACAGAATATAAAAATAATTCGCATTTCCCTTTCTTTTGTAGCTCAATGAGCTCGTGTAATTATAGGAAAGTTAATTAATGTAATATTTTACTATTATGCATTAAGCGGAAATATAAATCTAATTAGTACGCTTCCTCCCCCTGAAGATGAATTTGTTTATAAATAATTATGTAAAGCTGAACAGAATTTTCTTTTCTTTAGAATTAGACTAAAACTCTTTTATTGTGTATTTCTCCGTTGAGTTGCAAGATTGAACGCTTTAATCAATAACCCACTTCCCAAAACGCAGAAGCATTAGGATATACTGCTTATGGTGAGAAACAGAAGGGACCAATCTTAAGAGAGTTTGCAAATTAAACTTCAAAAATCTTCAATAACAATGCGAAGGAAAGCGCATGGAAATAAGGAATGATTGATTTCCCATTCTTGACAAAATGATTTTCCAAAACAGCTAATTTCGATTAAGTGGATACCTGGGAATTGATTAGTTTTATTTTTTGAGTTGATCCATTATCATAAATGATTACTGAAATATTTTATAGCAACTGAATAGGTAATCTCATAATTTACTTTAGTTATCTAATTGACATCAATATATTTTTTTTAATGGTGAGTGGTTTTGAGATTAAATAAATCTCCCACGATACAGAAAAATATTAATTTATTCCTTTTAAGGGACTTTCCTTTTATTCTACGTCCCTGACGTTAGGCTTGAATGTTTTACCTTTTATCATTTCCCCTCTTCAAATAAAAATAATGCATTCAGGACTTTTTTTTAAAAATTGAATTGAAGTATCGCTGAAAATTTTGTAATCAAAAGCCCCGTTAAGGCTTAAATGAATTTAAAATGCTTCGTTTTTCTTAATCTGTAATATTTTAGAAGTTTCCGGGCTTATATTTGTAATTTTGAAATCAATCCAATAATTGATACTTCAAAGAGAATCTGATGTATTACTGTTCCCCATTCTAGATTTTCCAACCTTAATATTAATTTCTTGATTTAATTCATTATTTGATTAATCAATCTGTAATCATTTTAATTGATTGATTAGCAAATGACCGTTTTATGAGACCGACGTTAAGTTTCGAAATAAAGTGATTCAAAGCAAACAGTTATTGCAAATTATTTTAATCTTGAGTTATTTTAACTTGATCTTTCTTAACTAAAATTGGATGCTAAAAGGAATAACTTACTTCCCTCTCTGTAATGAATAAGAACAGTAAGAAGATAATAACCTAACCACCTTCGGCGACCAGCTGTTCGCCGACCATATGAATATTAGTAATTTAGTCATGACAAACAATTATGATAAACTGCATCATATCGCAACGGATGAAAATACTATTTTCAATTATATTTGCGCAATAAATATCGAGCATTAGTTATTCTTCCTAAGTTGTGAGATAAGTTGGCGAAATTGATCCAGCTGTTCAGGCTCGGAGCTTTATCAGGGTTTTATTTTGCGATATCTCTTGAAAATAAAAGGCAGTGGTGATTAGGCGACCATTAACAATGCATTTATATATCATAAATTCCTATGAAATAAAAACTGACGAAATCAGTGCAATGGTTGTGGTTGGGAAAACCTACTAAAAGTTTTTCTTCATTAAGAAGTACAATGAAGTAATGTTTTTGATATTTTTCTCTTAAATGGGAGATGAAGAGCAGGCGGCCATTGATGAACATATAGGGATCTTGAACTTTTAAATAAAATAAAAATTGGCTAAATCAGATCAGTGGTTGCGATTGTTTGTTTTTGTTTTCACCAATTATTTTAAATATATGTTTATTTTTATATAATTTATCACACATTCATTGTGACTTCCCTTAAAATGTTAAAACATCGAATTTAGAAGATTCAATTTCGAAGTAAGTAAATCACATTAAAGATAATATTTTAGAGAAAATATTGAAATAATTTTTCCTTAAAAGTTTGCTTATACAGTAATGGCCACAAATAGGCTAAAATAAAAATAAAATCAGAAAATGACCATCTCTATTTTTTATCGCTTTCATAAAACCGAAAGAAATTTCTTTTGTTCCATTACTTAGAGTAAAAACAAGAAAACAAATGAAATTACAACGTTTTTTTAAAGTATAATCTTACTAGCATATTAAAAGGTAGAAATTATTTTAATTAATTTTTTTTTGTTTTTATAAAAAAAATTAATACATTATTACATGTAATTAATACATGTCATTAATACATTATTACATTATAAAATCTTGAAAAAAAACCCCCATCCATCATGCTCACAAATAATTTATACATACCCTTATTATTGTAGACTACAACTACTTCCGATCTCCTTATTATTGTAGACAACAACTAATTCCGAGCCCCTTATAATTGCAGACTACAACTAATTCCGATCCCCTTATTATTGTAAACTACAACTAATTCCGATCCCCTTATTATTATAGACGATTTGGCGGTCAACAATCTACTGTAGCTGATCGGACATATGTCAGATCTTTTGAGGATACGCAACAACAAAACTAATTAATACTTCTCATAAGAAATCATTTAATTAAATTAATCGATCCATTGAATATTAAATTTTGAAAGTATTAAATTACCATATTGTCATTGAGAGCACCCGATACGCTAGTTAATTTTTTTAAAACTAGTGTATCGGGAAATGAATAAAAAATTTATAATAAAATTACATCTTTTCACTAATAAAGCGTCAAGTTAAATAAAAGTGCGTAAAAAGTGATAAAAAAGTAAGTAGATTCTTAGTAAAGCTTTATAAATCATAAATGTTGATGTTGACACTGGTAATAAGGAATGATTATAAGATTCGAATTTAGCTGATTGTTTAAAAAAGTTTGAAACTTTGTATCTTTTTGAAACTAATATGGAATTATTAATGCGTTTTAGCATTCTTACAATTTTTTTTATTTTGAGTTAATCGAAATATTTTACAACCACGTAATTCATATCATAATTCTACTTGAGGTTATTTAAGAAGACACTAGATTTAGCATACAGATTGGAATACCTGCAGTTGAAATATATGTGACTACAAGAAAACATTAGTGCATTCTGTACTCGAAATATTTAATCTAGCCAAATTCATCTAATTTCATATGATTTTTATGCAGTACCCCATTTGACCGTTATAATACCAATATGGGGAAATTTCAGTTTTATGTCTAAAAACAATTTCGGTTTCTATTTCAGTTGAACTAATTCTGTTTGATTTTACTTTCTTCCATCAGACTTATTCTGGTTTTTATTTTTCTTAAATTCTTTTTCCCTCTCTTGAACAGATTTTCAGGATCGTATTGAATCAGATCGCGGAAGAAAATTTGCTTCCATTTTTGATAGACATTTTTTTCTGCACATACACTTTGTTTCATAAAAAATGACATACATTTCATAAAAATTCAATTAAAATTGATTACAAAATTCCATCTTTACAAGCGTACTATCTTAACTTCCTCAGAAATGAGCCTTGGCTTCACTAAAAGTCAATTTTATTGATAGTGATATTTAAGGATAAATTTGCAGACTCATAAGCAAAAGCATTAATGGAATAAAATGCATCAAATTTTTAATAATTCAAAAAAATTTTATTGTTGTTTTAAAATTTATTTATATGAGTTAATCTTTTCATGTTCTCTCAGGTTCAAATGAGCATAAATTTGAAACATTTAAATCGAAAATAATTTACCACTTAATAGTTTGACAGAAATTTTTTCCAAAAATGATGTCTTGATGTTTTCCTTGATTATTTTAATTATTTTTATGTGATCATTTAGAGGATAACGCATTATGTATTTTCTTAAAACTGAATCTTGAAATAAAAATAATTCAAATGTTACAACTATTTATCATAGTTTTAAAACTGATTTCAATTTTAAGTACAGTAATAATAAAAATAATTTGCCCTTTCCCAGAAACCTGTGACAATAACGTCTTCCTGTTCTTATAGGCAATCCAAGTCAACTGAAAGAAATGGTTTCATCTATTTTCCAACCCTTGTGACCTCTATTTTTACAGTTGGAATGCTGATAGTGAAGGAGATAACCACCCCGATGCCCATCACAGCATCTGAAAAAGAGAATTTGGAAGAACGTTTTGAAAGAAATTCTTACCCCTCGTATTCTAGGAAGTCATGCGAAGTACGAGCTGGGTCCTCTTTTATGATTGATGATATATTAGGAAGTAAGAAGACGCGCCCTATCAGTCTCCCTGACAACCCCCGAAAGCTGAAAGACCGATATCCTTCTGGATCGGCTGATTTTCAAGACAGTTTCTCAAATCCTAACAGTGAACAATGTGCCAGTCCATGTCATTCAATTTCGGTTCGTCAACCAGTGAAACCAACTCCAATGGTTATCTCTCCTCTTTGTTCCGGTTTCATGAACTTTGGTTTGTATTCTCCGGTGGGTCTGTCTCCTTCTGCACTTTTTTATAATCAAGACCACAATGTGTTTACCTTTCCACCCAATGACTTGATAAATCCTGTAGATCCAAACGTCTTTTCTATAAGAAACGGCCAAGTTCTGAGATCTCCAGTGTTTCATCCTTTTGAATTTGCAAATGCTATACCAAAAGGATCAAATCTTGATTCATCACCAAGTTCTTTTGTAGCTCTATCAAATCGTCACTCTGGTAAGTTGAGTTTTCACGGATCTGTTAACATTGTAAAGAATTTGTTCGTTTTGTATTATAAAGAATTCGTCTGTTTCAGAGCCCGTAAATTGCTCCCTTTATGAGCAATTTTTTAAAAATATGGTTGAAAATTAGTAATCATTTTATCTTTGTGTTGATTTTTATGAAAAACCATTAAGATATTTATCATAACGTATCATCATTTATCATAACGTATTGTCATATTTATAACGAAACACATTTTAAATTAATTTACAATTCTTTATAAAGTTTTGAAATTTATTATGTATTTTTGTGGCTTTTTTTTCACGAATACTTCTTTCTTTACAACCATTTCTTGCAACATTTAATAAAATAACCATTTCACAATATAGGATCGATATCGTTATATCATGGTAGCACTTTTAATAATATTAGGTTTTAAGTACTTTAACATGCACAATGAAAAGTTCTAGTTTAATATATTATTTTCAACATGTATATCAACAGATAAAAATTCGTTAAGAGAAATACATAATTAAATGCTAAACATTGTCTTTTCAAGATGTTTATCTGATATAATGTCTCGCAGCAAGAAGAAAATATTTTTAACGCAAAGATATGTGAATTCAAACTTTTTTTTTCATATGATTGTATGAAACCAATAGTTAGTTTAGTAATTAGTTAAATTACTTGAATAATTCAACTTTATCCTTATTTAGCAATTATATAGAACTATATTATAACTTAATTGAAGCAAGCTTTCCTTAGTAAAGCAAATTTGAAAATTTCCTTCTATTCTTTTTCATTTAACAACGCTCTTCTCTAAAAGTATTTTGTTTTATTTTTGTTTTTGACCACCCGTGGTTCCCTACTTAGCAGATTGCCTTTTCGCTGTATCTGTAACTCGGAAATGGATTCGTTTTGCAATCTTATTTGATTTTTTAGTCTAAAAAGATAACAAGAAATCAAAAGACGAGAAAATTAATATTGCTATCTTGAATAAATTATGAGAATTTTTTTTTCAGTTGTATAGTTAGTTGGTATATTAAATAAAACTTCGCCAATATCATAATCATTTTTATAGACACGACCAATAAAAAGTTGTACTTAGATTACTTTGGAATAAAGAAGTTATTTGAAATTTCCGTAGGATTATGCAAATTATGAATTTACCTCTTTTAAAGCTTGAGCATTGCAATGTGAATCTCGTTTTATATTCATATTTTTCACTCATTAGTTTTTAATGAACTAAATAGCGATTTGTGTATAATATTTTAAGACTCAAACTCCATTTTAAAAATGTTCATTTCTTATTATGTGCGTCAAAATTTTCCTCAATTCTGCTATTCTTCAGAATAAAAGCAAAATTAAATGTTTTCAAATTAATATACTGCGTACACAAATGGAGTAATATATTTTTATACATAACACAATTTGAACCTACTATAATATAAATAATTACAGTATTAAATATTTCCTCCTATCTTGCACCCTGCGAATTGAGATCAAATTTTCCATACAAAATCAAATTAAAAATCATATTTTCTTCCCAAAAGTTTACCAAAATGTAAATTATTATCAGATTCTTACTTAAAAAAAAAACAGATTTCAAAGTAAAATTGAATATATTTAATCCAGAATTTTATGTTCACGTGTTAATAATCCCTAATTTTTAAGGCTTTTTTTCAATCGCTTATAATTCAAACTTTTTGAAGTTTGTGTACAAGTGGCAACTTCTAAGCATACTATTATAGTTGAGATAATATTGCATTGAAAAGTAATTAGCTTTATTTCTGAAAGTATGATTCCTTCGTACAAATAAACATTTGTTGCTCATGATTAGTTTACTTTTCTTTCTAAATGTAGACCATTCCACGAGTAAGTATCTTCCTTTATAGATTTTTTAAAACAACATATGACCTATAATATTTCTATATTATTTTCTTGAATTTACAGGCAGAATACAGGCTTGAATTTACAGGCTTGAATTTACAGGCTTGAATTTCTATATTATTTAATTGAATTTACAGGCAGTTATTTTAGATTAGTTAAGAGAAATGTCTAAATTTAAATCTACAATTCTTGACTTTTTTTAACAAGGAGAGATTGTTCTATTTCATAGGAATGAAAATATTTCACTTCAAAATTCGTGCGTTTGGTAATTTTTCAGTAATGATTAATAATTCTTCTAAAAAGAAATTTTATGAAAGTCAACTTCCCTAAAATCAGCTGCATTCTATCAACAAATAGTAAAATTTTGCGGAATTGCTGTCATTTTCTATTGGAATCCTCCAAGAAAATTTATATCCAGTTGCATTCTATCCACAAATAGTAAAATTTTAACGGAATTGCTGTCATTTTCTAATGAAATCCTGCAAGAAAATTTATATTCAGTTGAATTCTATCCATAAACAGCAAAATTATAACGGCATTGCTGTCCTTTTCTATTGGAATTCTCCAAGGAAATTTATATTCAGTTGCATTCTATCCACACATAGTAACATTTTAACGGAATTTATATCATTTTCTATTGGAATCTTCCAAGAAAATTGACATTTTTATTTGTTTCTTTCATGATTACTTAATTCTTCCATTTCGAAATTTGAATAGATAATAGTGAAATTTCCCATCTTATGATGCAAAATTAAGAAGTGAGTTGATGAATGAAATTATGTTTTTGCACATCCTTTTTTTGAAAAAATACGGCTCACAAAAGTTAGCTGGGCCAATAGTGATTCAAAAACTTATAGGTCCTGTGGCAAAAAGAAGAGAGACAGTTAGGTTTCAACTAGAAAATACTAATAGTAAAGAAAACGAAAACTTTTTACTGTTTGTAACGTATGCTATCTCTTAAGTTATGAGATGCAAAATTTGCTTAAATGTTTCTACTATTAGATCTAGAGTTATCAAATTTTGTACTTCTAGGTTGGCAGATACTTAATAAGAAAAGGGGTTTCAAAAAATTATATTTTGAATTGATTAAAAATTAATGCAATTTTAACTCTTTCCCTCCATAACTTTGGAGCATAATATTGCATGAAACTATTCTTACGTCTTTTTAAAATTGAAATAATTTACTTTTCATTTTTTTAAAAATACTAATAACAATACATTTTAAACACAATACATTTTTTTTTCTGAAAAAAATAATGAAATCGTGAATAATCAGAGTGAACATGTTGATAGCCATAATGCAAAAATGAATATTATTTTTTTAGATAATGCTTTAATATATTTCAAGCATGAAATGTTTTTAGCTTTTATGTTAATTTTGTGAAGCGACTTACAGTATGTTATCAAGCCAGATGAAGATGAATCCATTATCATGCCATAAAAAGCTCGAATCTTCTTTAATTTTCCTTCTTGTAGTCAAAAAGGATCAATGTGCTATTTATTTTAAGAAAAAAAAATTAAGACAATGCAATATTAAAAATTTTATATTCGTTTCATTGTTCCACCTTCAAAATTGTAGTTGACAAAGCAATTTAAAAAAAAAAATTGAAAGAATTGATTATCTTTAAAATTTTTTAGATCTAAATATTTACTAAAATATAAAAATAAATACTAATTTATAATTATTTAACTTATTTGACTGAAAAATAAAACATTCTCTGTAGTATTAAAATTTTTATATGTTATGTTTGAAAAGTATTAATTACTTCACAGATTTTCATCCGATAATTTATTTCAAATCATCATGAGATATATGAGCCTATATTCATTAACAGTGTTAGCTATTGATGGCTATATTCAACTTAATTTTAGCTAATATGATCAAAATCAATTCTTCTCGCCTGTAGTGTATTTACTAACATCTTTTATTCCTTTATTGTCAGCATTTCTTGTTTACTATAATAAAATTTATAATTTCTTATTTTGATAATACATATTTATTTATGCAAACAATTATTTATTATTCTTTCATGTAAGCAATATCGCTAGTTTCTCTCAAAATGATTCTTTTCGTTGTTATATTTAACAGTTCAAATATTTCTTTGGATTGCAATTCAGGATTTCGTTCGAAGGCATGAAGAACCGTATTGGATTTAATAGTTATTATTTTCACATCATAACTAGATCTCTTACTGGAAATACCTTTATATTGATAGACATATCAGTTCTTTGTTCTAAAAAAAACCTCAGTTCATTAAAAAGTTCCTTAAAAATTTGTTGATTATGATATTTGGCTTCATAAATGAATTCCATCTTTAATTTTTCAATCTTTGAGCGTGATTTGTTGCATTCAGTTTTCGTTGAAACGAAATATGATGAGCAGAAAATTTTCACGTAACTTGATAACTGAAATTCCGAACTGATTTTCCACCGTTATAAGTGTATTTCCTTTAATTAATATAAATGAATTCCTTTGTTTGGAAATTCTTAAATAGCTAACTTTTATAAATAGTTCATTGAGATCGTGTTTGCCTTGATGATAAGTCAAGATTCTTTACTCCAAATGTTCCTCAAGTAATTTGAAAGTAGCAAACAAACGTTTGGTATCAACCTACTGTTATATAATTTTCTCACTAAAATGTATAATCTGTTAATATCTCTAATTATGACGCGAAATAAAATAAAAAATCCAGTTCAGATAATTTTGTGTGTATTCCATATTCACTAAGAAAGGTTTAATATTTATTTCCTTACTGCAGATAAACTACTATACTACAATTTTACTTATGAAAATTCTTCATCAGGCTCTCAAAAAGCAACTTTTCAGTGGTATGACAGTCTTTGCAAATCAAAGGCGATCCAGCAGACTGTATTTCTACGTTTTCAGGAAACAAGCGCGATAATCTTATCATTTCTACCTGATGAATGCGAAATTCCCGCAAGCGACTGATGGATAAGATCAAGGAAGTGAATTCTTTGAAAAGAAGAGGAATTCCAAGTGGACAACGTCTCTTCGACGGAGATGAAACGGAAGCCATTCTTGCTCAAGAACACTCGCCTCGATTCCGTGAACGGAAAAGCTCTTCATTTCGTTATCCGATCATTCGGCTGTTTCGACGATTTCTTCGACGCAATTAGGAAGTACTCAGCAAGAAATTGATATAAACATGATTTTTAAGAAAGCGATGTCTGAGAGAAAAATAAAATTTTCACATTCCCTGAATGCAAATATGCAAACATATGTTAACATTTTAGTTTATTAAATGAACATCCTATTTTCAAACTACTCAAGGATTATCGTACTGTGGAACCTAGTCAGCTTGCCCAAATGACACCTGAGTTTACAATGCCGTCTCTAAATTTCTACACCATACAGAAGAAGAAAAAATGGATTGAAAGTGCGAGTTCATTCAGATACCACAATCCTCTGCCTGTGAAGAGTCAAAATATTGGAAGTAAGATGCAAAAAGGTAACGTACAAACCGACACACAGCTACAATGATAACAAATCATTCCGGAAAATCGCGTTAATATTTTTGTATTTGAAGTATCTTTAAAATAATATTAAATCATTCCTAAACAAGCTGTTGATTTTATTTTTTATTTACATTGTAATGGCTCCTTTAGGCAGTACATGGTGTAGCAGGAATATGTAGTAGTACATGGTGTAACAGGAATATGTAGTTGTAAGAAAATGAGAATTTTTTAAATAAATCATATTACATAGCTAATATTTCCAAGGTTATAAACATAAAAGGAAAAATAGCGATATTTATAAATCAAATACTTAAAAGATTCTATGTCTACCACAAAATATTTCAAAATTTCTTTACTTACGAGAATGATATTCTTTAGATGAAACGTATTCACTTGGAGGAAAATGCAGTTTATTTCAAGGATTTGTTCAAATGAATGCTTTTCCTTTCAAGATTACCGATAGGTGCAGAACTCAGTTCTTTTTCACATCATGTTAAGAAGCAAACAGCGCAACATTACATTTATGCTGCATCGTTTATTTTAGATTCAAATTCATATGTTAAGCTGCAACAAAATTGTTTTTTTAAGTATTTGAAAACATAATATCCTTTAAATAACTGCTGGCATTCATTTTTAAAAGGTCCTTACATAGCTTAAAACTTAATAAATAATAGTTACTTTTAAAGTTTAAAATGATCAGAAAATTTTATGATATTTTTTTATTAGAATTTAATGAAAATCAGGGAGGGATTTACTCATTTCTGCAGCTAAAAAAGAACACTGTTATTGAAAAATTATCATCTGCATTCATAGGAAATGTTTATATACAAATGAGGGCTGCTTTGTATTTGGTTTTTCACTTCGAAATTTCAAATGACGCTACTTGTCTGTGTTTTTATATTTCGATTGCTTTGAAATATCAGATAAGAATAATAACATATGATTGCTTTTACTTTTATCAATAAATAAACTGTTAACATTTTGAACTGTGAATCTATTATAAATATAAGTTTAATTCTGAAAATGTTGCAATATGTATAAACATATACATATATTAATTGTTACGGATTCAAAAGGATACTTTGGCTAGGGATGCGACATACCATTTGGAGAAATACTTCACATTCAAATGAATGGAATACATCTTTTTTTTTTTTTTTTTTTTTGCTTTCTGATTCATCTCCGTCTTTCTTAGTTAAAAAATGATACAAAAGAAAGAAAGATACAAAAGAAAAGAAAAGAAAATGATACAAAATATATAAGACTAAATGTAATTGGAAATATCTTTCAAATGTGGCCAAGGAAACTGATTTCTTCTAACATTTAGTCTTATATATTTATGCGTGCGAGATTCATTAGAAACTGACATTTTTTACTATGTTTATGCATGTTTGATTTCACCTTAAATCCTTTATCCCTAAGAAACACTGCAAAATCAAAAAAAAAAAAAAAATTACAATTTTTTTTTTTTTTTTTTTTTTTTTTTTTTTGCTATATATTGGCGAAATATTTCACTACACCCCTGTAATCGAATTGATTATCTCTTGCATTAAGCATTGGTAAGAACGTAATAATCTTTCAATACTGTTTTTATCGAAAGCGAAGTCAACCTTAATAGGTTGATCTCCATTACCAATCGTAGCTTAGCAAACAGTTCTTCGAATGTGTGAGATAAGGCGTATGGACAGGATGGAAATGGTGTTGAGTGTCGATCAGTGCTACTGTACAGTAAATGTCAACACAGTTATCTTTTGGCAGATTTTCTCTTCTGCATTAATGCTAACAGATGGCTAGTGATATTTTTATTTCCCCCACACTTCACACTTAAATGAAAACTTAAGCCTTTATTCATAGATTCAAGGATGTTATCTCCACCTACCATTGTTTTATCCCAATATGATAAGATTCTTCACTATAGCGATTATAACGATGAGAGATTTAATGAATGAAACAGATTTTTGATTAATAGAACAACATTTTTCCTTTCGTTTAAATTAATGAAACAGCATTCTTCAGTTAGCATTCCAAATTTGTTCAGCAAATTTACTTAATCATACAGCTCTTTATACAGCAAAACATTATACCTACGGTCAGAGGCTGTTTAACAAGTTGGGGTCTCTCTAAAAGTATTGGACATGTTAACTTTTCATTCTTTTAATTTTTTTAACTATAATTTATTAATAAAAATTAGATTTTGACAACTACTTTATTTGATTTTAAGTATTCAGTTAACTGTTTTTAGTAACTCTTTACAACTGATCCTGGGATTTGGTTTGAATTATTTCCTGAAATTATCAAATTTGTTTCTGGCGCATTTTTATTATTTTCTTTTTTTCATATTGGAGTACTTTTTTCTTGACTTTTAAAAAATAGCAAATTTTTTTGTTTGTCATTTATTTTTGTCTTTTTTTTGTGCTCTTAATTGTAATTGTTTAGTTTTCGGTAGATATAAGAAAAATAAAGCATAAAAATTATTTGGTTAGTTAATTGGAAATTAATTAAATTGTTATAATTATTATGATTTTTAAAGATTATGATTTTGTTAATAATTATTATTGTAATTTAAATTCCGCAAAGAACAAGGAAGAAAAAATAAATAATAGAATCTTATTTTGAAAAATATTTCTTTCCACATTTGAACTGTTTTTTCTAAAAAAATGTAATGTAATCGTAATGTGAGTTTGCTTCTTATAAAGTTGAATTTGTTAAAAAAAGAATTAAGAAAATCCTTTTTATTGCCTATATTTTTTATGTAGATTTATTACTTCTTTGACCAAAATAACTCTTTGGAATATTACAATTAATAACAAACAATTAAATCATGCAGATTGCTATGATAAATCAGTTTCTAAAAGTATCATTGTCATTTTTATAATAAAATTAGAATGTATGTTGCCTACAATATAAATTGCAGGTACCATTTATGGTAAAAGAACGTGTTTATACATATTTTCTATTTTGTCTTAAGTTTTGATAACTTACATTAAGTGTTAAATAACTCTGGTACTGAACAATTCTTTATATATGATTTACAAATTAACATCAAATGTCAGTTTTCTAATATCAAAGCACATTTTTGGGGATTTTTTTAAATACAATCATTTAAAAATTTTCCCAGAAATTGAAGTTTTAATAAGGAAATATCAGCTGTAAATAAACAGTTATCTAACTTTTCAACGATCACCCTTTGGTTTGATCAAATGGAAAAATGCGAAAATTCATTTCACGAATATATTTTTAAAATAATAAATATTTGAAAAAACAGTTTTTCTTGGAGCAAATTATAGATAGCTTTTTGTAAAGTACTTTAAAAATTCAGACTTTATTCTGTCGGAATTTTTTAATGATCTCCATTAATTATACGGAGATAATTTAATACCCGAATGTCACAAATATTGCCAAGATTTTAAAAGTATGATATCAGAACACTTATTAAAGCATTTAATACTACATAATAACTGGAAAGAATTTTACTGAGCTTAATGCATAAAAAAATGAAAATTTTACATTGGAATTAAATGAAGAGGGCGAATTATAATTCGCAATTTATTAATTCAAATTATTTTTGGAAAAAAATAGTAAAAATTCAAAGAAATTTCCAAAATTTTTTAGACTGTTGAAATTTCAAGAATTTCTCGACTCTCACAAGAAGTCAGCTTTATGTAGTGAGGGTTTTTCTTGATTTTGTTTGTTGGAGAGGTATCCATACAACATTCTTGGGATCCATGTACTGTTGCAACAGTTACATAGACGATCCATGCCTTAAGGAAGCAGGATCCAAAATATCTGCTCAGACAGTTACCTATTTTTGCACAATTACTACAACCGGAAAGTTTTCTTTAGCATTTATAATTAAAATGAAATTTATAATCGTAATACTTTCCGGCGATTTTACACAGGAAGGAGCTGAATAACTTTCACTATATCTAAGAAATGCATATGCTTCATACTACGTAATAAGTTACAAACTGTTTTCTAATATGTACTACTTCAAGAATATTTGTTTATAATTGGTTCATTCTAAAATACTCTTAAACTATTCTACACTTCAATTTTATGACTTAAACCACTTATTATTTTCTGAGTGGAAAATTTTTTGCAAAATTGTGATAAAAATATAATTGATTTAGGTGATAAAAATGCAAATCAAGAATAGGTTGAGCAAAGACTGAATAAATAGCTCAATGGTTTTCTAATTTTTATTGACTAATTATTCGAATAATTATCGAGAATTAATTCTAATTATTATCGGGAAAGACGAGGAGTTATGAAAATGATACATTTTCAGTTACATAGACAATTACATAGACAGTGACATAGACAATTACACGATCCACATATAGAATTTTACATTTGGACCCTACATCAGGTAAAATCAGATGCTTCTTTTCAGAGAATTGTAATATGGATGGAAGAATGGCGCTTTAATCGAGAAAGAAATATTAATCTTCAAAATGATATTTTTATAATGGCAAAAATCTTCTCTTCGTACAAGTGGTTTATCTTTAGTAGCAGTTTTTTAAAAAATGTTTGGTGTGGCATTTTTAAAAACTCGTCGGTTAATTCTATTTTGTAGAAAACTATACTGCATTGTTACCAATATACTGAGATAGTTTAACTACGGGATGAATTGCCTTAGGCAGTACCCTCTCTGTGGATCTTTGCCGACAAATTCAAAAAGCCTGTCTTTATGTCACAAGTGATGAAATCGATAGCATATACAAAAGTATTATTAAAAGAATGCAACTTTGACTAGATGTCTAAAAACGCGTTATTATTTTCTGATTTTGTCCTTTTAATAATCTTTTGGAATATTTATATATTATCCCTGAAAATCTTAATGAAAGTCGCACTCAAACACCTATCAGAGGAAATTTGAGCGTAAAAAGGATATAACTTAATAAATTTATCTTTTAAAATCTCGAAAAACTTTACAGATAGAAGCTTGAATCTTTGTATCCGTATAAGGGAAATTTTTTATTCATTTATATTTTTCCATCAAGGGAATCATCTAAAAATTTAATATTTGAAACTTTTTTATTCTCAAGTCACAATGTTTCCATATATGGGGGTATTTCATTTGATGAAACTTTGCAAATATATATATATATATA
>JAPMOR010043355.1:235475-263231 GCA_026543865.1 Argiope aurantia
TCCACTGCACGGATTATAATGATCTTCATTTCACCACACTAGGATAAATATATTGTGTTAAGTTGGAAAACATTATATTTTATTCTATTTACCGTGAAAATCTGTCAATGAAACTTTGTCGCATTGTTCATGCATAAAATTTATCAAGAGTGTCATTTTTTTTTAGGTTAAAACCTGGTTTCAAAATAGAAGAGCAAAGTGGAGAAGACTTAAGCAGGTAATTTATTTTTAAGCATACAATTAAAGATGTTTCTCTTTTAATAGGAGATCCAATTATTAAAAAGAAACAACTGAGCTTTATGCAATACGATTTGTTACGGTAGATGAATTTAGAATAGCCATTGACATTATATTTGGATAGTTAAGAGTTACTTATCGGCGTTTCTACAGACAGTTTTGCCCTTTTTAGATAATTTCAATAATTTTGAAAATCAAAACTTTTGAGGTGATTAACGATAATTCTAAAAGGAACGTTTAGGATCAACAATGATAAAAATTACATTTAAAATAATATTCAAAAAAATTTTGACTAATTACTTTGAAGTAATTTTGATATTTAAGCAATACGTGCTTAGAATTTTCATGTTTTATGCCCCAATTTTTAATGAATGATTTTTATATCTCTCTGCAATATACCTTTACTCGGCCTCTTCTAATATGAATTGCAATCAAATTATAATGTTAAACATATATATCTTAACACTTAGTTATTATTGAATTCATGAAATAATTGGCATTTATAACTGCCCAATACTTTCCACACTTTAATGAATATGAACTTATATACAAGTAGGACTTTTAAATATCTATGGATAAGATGGAAGAATGACATTCTCTAATGTGAAACTTTTAATCATCTAAGTATTAAAGTATTTCAAAGCAAACTATATCCAATCGCAATTAACATCAGCCGTAAATGTTTCTGAAAAGCATGTATCAAATTTTGTTTATACACGTTCTTTTGTTGTAAAAATTAACTGAGTTTCATATGCCATGTACTTCAAAGTTTTAAAAATTAAGAAGTCTGCTTTCCTTTTTTATTCACAGGAACATTCTAATCGTGGAATGAGTCCAAATTCTGATGAGTCCATCGTCGGCGATCTATCAGTTCGACCAGGATTAATTCATTTCACGAGCAGAGAAGAAACACGTCCATCCAGCACTTAATTCAATCGATTCGGAATTTTATTGTTTATTTTATTTGTTTCATTTTCGTATAATGCGATGCATTTTGTACAGTTCTCAGTTAGAGTCATCAGTTTCAAAAATTTATATTGTGTCAAATGAATATAGTTTATTGTAAATATTTACTATAAATAAAAAAAATTGCAAACTGGTCATCATTTTTCAGATAGTTTCATTTCTGATTTATTTATTTTGTGTAAAAGGCAATTCTTTAGGCAAACCCATCCCATATTCTTAGACATACCGAATCCATTAAATGCCTTTTGTTTTGCCATGGCATTTGGTTAATGTGATAAATTGGTTAGTAATGTTAATAACCGGTCAACGTGAATAAATGATTAATTACTTTCAGCTATAATTATCTATCCTGACCGGTTAATCGTACTGAGTGAAGTATATGCATGATCTTCATTTGCTTTCCGTGAAACAGAATAATTGTTCTAACCTGTATCATTCTGTAATCTACGTATTTCTTCCTGTTGGAATTATCTATTAAATGCTACATACTTAATGAATATCTTTATTCATATATACCTTATACAAAATATTTTCAAAATTATTCTTCGTAGAAGCATAATAATGCAAAATATTTTAAAAATGAGAAAAAAATCTGATAAAAAAAGGTTTTGCATGTGAAAAATTTATTTGGCTGCATAATTATAATGTAGGTGTAAGTTGAACTTTCTTTCACTTAATAACATCCCTCAAAGTTTCCAAGAATGCGTCGTAGGGAGCAAGAAAAAAAAATATTAATAAGGCATTGTACATGATACATTTCAAAACTGCAATGATTAAGGTTACTTTTGAAAGGTGAATATAAACAGGAATTTATCAGAAAAAAACGCTGTTCTCTTTCCAGCTGTTTTCTGTATCTCTCTTTTAAAATATACATGAAAATACTTAATATGTTTTATTTTTTGAGGCTGCAGAAATAAACATTTTTAGGGAAGTAAGGCTCGCATTTTGACTATTTTTTTGTACAGTCACTTGTAGTATCTTTCTGCCCAGACGGTGCAGTTCAATCTTTACTGAATGAATTATTATTATACTATTTCTTTAAATTTAATATCTGATTTCGATAGAAAATATAATATACAAACAATAATAAAGTAATCTTAAAATGTTTACATGGGGAACTCTCAGATAATAAAAAATGAATGATGCTTATTTCCAGTTTCATAAGAGCTACTTTAACAATAAAAGTTACATTTTATGCAGCGGCGGCTTGTCTGCTTAGAAGCTACCAGTGCTTCAAAAATATTTTCCAAGAGATTGCAATTTAAAAAAACAAATGATATTTTACCGGTAAATAGCCTAACATTTGTCATTTTAAATTTACATGTGAAGTTCGTTGCATTTCAAGCATAGTAAGTATGTTGCATATGATATAAATTATTTATAGATTTGTCAATAGAAAATAATGTGAGTAGTGAAATGAGAAGTCAAGAGAAGAAAATATTGGAGCCTCTCCCACTATCACACACACAGTTTAGTCTTAACCCATTCAGAAAGATAAAGTTCCTCCAAAAATGAATATCAAATAAGATATAATAAATGCAACATTCCTCGGGTTTTGCATGAAACAATTAATAATAATATATCCATTCTCAAAAATTTCATCTGAATAACGAAGTTTAGATGGGAAGGGAAAAAAATGACAGGAGCACCGAGCCTGATCCGCTCTGATTGCAGCTCCAACGCCTTTAACTTCAAAGGCAGAAAACCATTTTTTTTTTTCAAATCGATCAATAGGTTATGTATGCAAAGACTTTTCTTGGGCTACTCGACGAATCGTCCCGATTTGCACTTTTCTTGCTTGTTCGTTCATTTCCATCTAACTTTTAGGATTTTGCTGCTATCTTTTTACATTTTCTTTGCTCATCGGACGCTCAGAGACAAAGAAAAAAAAATATATCAATGCCTCAAAGTATAAAATTTAGTAAAAAAGAAAAAGAAAATTTAAATCTTTGAACTACCTTTACTTTTGTTCTAGCAAAAAAGAAACATCCAATTCCAAAATGACTTGAATAATAATAATACAAAACAGTTTATATTTTCCTGGAAAATGAAAAGATGTGCATATTTGCATCTCATATTATCAAATTCCAGGTATCTTAGCGATAAACAAGTGTTTCAGAAATGAATACATACAGTACAAAATCGTTTTCAGTGATATTTCTATGAAGTCAATAAAAAGAATTTTCAAGGAATTCAGAAAAATATTTGTTATTTCCTTTTTATTTATATTTTTTGGTTTAGTAAAAATGTCAATGACTATTTATTAATTTCCTTTGGTTTCAATTTAAAATATATAAAATTCTAAACTTAAATATTATATGCCATGCACTTTTCATGCGTGCATTTTTTCTTGAACATTTCAATTATTTTTAATGATTTATAAGAACAAATATATTATGTAAGGAGGAAAAAATTGAAAAACCTTTTAAAAATAGAAAGCAAAATTGTGAAAATCGTAACACAATTTATTAAGATGTAATCTTCAGGTGTATTTAAACTATATTACAATTTCTTTGATTGCACGTGCTGCCATCTAGTTATTAACTGACGTTCTACAAAATATTAAATTATATTCCATTTATAACAATCTTTTTTCTTTATTTTTTATTCATTATCTTTTTAATTAAATTTTTATTCAAGTAATTCGATGGAAAATAAATACGTAACATAAACAAGAATACGGATTTTCCATCTATAAAAGCTATATTTGGGAATTATATTTTAAACGAACCAATAGAAAAGCTTCGTAAAATATTTAGAAAAATGGACGCAGAATTCGAAAAGAAATACGAAAACATTTTAAATAAATTCTCATTAATTAAAAATTATTTTCAGGCGTTATTGAAATTCATTTAACTCCAAGCAGTTATACTTAATTTAATCAACATCTCTTTTCCAGCGAAGATTATTTTTTTTAATATTTTCTTCAGTTGGAGATTGCTTTAAAACTTAGTAAGTTTTTTTTTTTTCCTTGTCTTTTATTTTTTGGTTTCTAGAATATCGCCGCTTTCATATTTTATTGGTTGAAGAGAAACACGAGTGATTGCTATAATGAAGAGATTGGTTGGAATTAACTGAAATTTTAATTCTTCTTTTTATGCGAACTGATTCAACATTCTGTATGTCTTTACCTACTCAAAGCGTTCCATATTGTACTTGTTATATTGGATTTTAAATGCTCAATTTTCTAAATCGCAAAGAATTGTGTGCATGCAGGAAACTTACAGGATGGCACGTTTTTTCGTCCAAAGGAAAATTTATTGAATTTTTAATTGTTGAGGGTGATATAGTGCACAGGTTAACTATTGAAAATTCAATGTTTGTATGGCAGATGAACTCTATCACATTTTCTCTCATTATTAACTATCGCCATTTGCACTCACATTGCAGATTTACTAAAGTTTAATTACTTTTGGTAGGAAAACTTTTCGAACAACTAGAAGAGCTATAAAGAGTGCATATTTCTCGTTCTGATAAAAGAATGGATAAAAAAGTAACTTTAATGAAAAAAAAGTAATATAATTTCGGTCGTTTATTTATCTTAAAAAATGAAATTATAAAATATTCTGTAAAATAGAAATAATAAAAAAAGGCTTATTAAAATTATACCTTAGATCCATTTAAAGAAATTGATTTCCTAACTGCATTATCAATTTTCAGCACAATTAAAATATAATTTTTACTTATTTTATATTATATTTAAATTTATATTTGCATACAATTTTTGAGCCAAAATTTTGTGAGCTGTATCACCTTTTGCTTTTCGTTTTCTCTTCGCATGTAATCCAAATCCACGTAACGTTAATTCTCATTCTGTTTGAATCAATATTTGCTGTTTTTAACGTCCTTTTATCGTATATTTTTGCTACAGCTCTCCCAATTTTTTAGGATAATTGGTTATTATATTATAACTGATTTTTGGGTATCCAGTTGGAAATATTCTCATTGATTTGTCTGGAGGAATTCAAGCAACGATTAACTCTTGAATAAAAATCACAAAGAAATTATTTAACCTTATCTTTAAAATGTTTTGATAAAATTATTACAATGTAGCCAAGTAACTTTCTTCCCAGAAGATACAACAATATATTTGCTACTTTCTCTTAAGCAGCACAAAGTCTATTAATATTTTGTTAAAATATGTGACTGACAATATTTAAATACAAAAACTTGTATCTGACTTAAACTACATTACTCTATCGAGAAAAAAAAAAGTGACTGTACAAACTGCAGTTACTTAGTAATGCCATAAGCGCTTATTTTAAAGGTCATTATAATTTATAATGCAATTGAGCTCACGTTATGTGTCTATCCTAGCGACTCTCGAAGTCGGCAACTTTCCCCTATTTGCCAGAAAGCAAGAAGAGAAATAGAATATTGGTGAAATAAAATAATCATAAAATTATATATGATTTCCTAGATAACATGTACATAGATTTTGAACATATTGAAAATTAGCATTGCTTTAAAGAAAGTAGGTAGTAATTTGCTAGTGCTGTACTTGTGAATTAAATATTAGTTTCTACCACTGAATCGGAGAATCAAGCTTTACTAACAGATGTTGTGTTAATATGTTGACTGCACGTGCATGGGATAATGTATTTAAATATGATATCAAATGAATCCGAACTGAAGAAAACTTGCTTTGATGTGATTGAATCTATTTTTCTGTTTAGAATAAAAAAAGATGATACATTTTAAATTTGAATTAATGTTTGTGTTCTTTAGCATTTTCACCTTGAAAAGATATGCTTTTTCTGAGAATTAACCAACATTTATTTTTTAAAATTCTTAATATGAATCCTGTATTAATCATTTTGGTGAGTGTACTTTCTATTTTATTGAAAAATTGTATTTAATGCAACTTGTATATATATATATATATATATATATATATATATATATATATATATATACACAAAAGTATAAAAAACAAGTTAAATGGAAAAACAAATAAACCAAATAAAAATATTAAAAAAGATTAAAAAAGGAAGAATCCGGCCTGAAGACTTTTTCAAGGGTCATCCTCAGGCAGGGATTCAAAAAAGGGATTTTTTCTGTTAAGGAAATTCAGACATTACGTCTAATAATGATTCCTTCGTGACCCGAAAATCCCCTGAAATTAGGCCTTAGAGATATACCATTTTAACAGAAAGGAAAATACAAAACAACCAATTAGAAGAAAAACCACTAATAAGTAAAAATACAATAACAAAGAAATACAATAACAAAAAACACCAAAATACCAGAAACAGACACAAAAGAGATAATGAAAAGGCAAAAAACATACCTTCCAACAGTCCAGAAAATCCCAAGCTATCGATTGTGATTCCCGCCCATTAAAAACAAAGCTAACGGCAATTTAGGTAAAAATTGTAAGCTCGCAGCGCCACCTATTGAGTGATATAATATGCAAGGAAAGTTCTATTTTTTATTTAAGCCAAAGGATTAATCCCAAACCATACCTTGTTTAATTAAAAAATTGACATTACAGTAATTTTTGGGAAATTCATTTTTAATTAAATTATTAAAGAGGTTGTTTGATGCTTCAATATAGGAGTTTTTATTATTGCAAACCTTTTTTATCCTGTTAACTTGTGAGAAAATTAGATTTTTGAAAATTTTAGAGTTTAGATTGGAATGGTAGTTACATAGTTTTGTTATTTTGAAGTTGAATTCGTCCCTTTTATCGTATATACCAACTATTGTTTTATCATTATCAATTTCGATTTTTAAATCCAGAAAGGTAGCCTCAAGTTGATTATATATATATTATATTATATATATATATATATATATATATATATATATATAATGAGTAAATGAGAAATCGTTTTAATAATACATGAAAAGAAGCAAAAGGTACATGGATTAAAGTAAGTGTTCAAAGTTTCTTCCACGGGCTACGATGTACGCCTCACATCTCCAATGCATGGCCATCCGAACATTCTGGAATACTCCAGGCATATCTCGAATCCCTCCGGCAGCCACTGCGATTCTTCCAACGAGCTCTTCAGCAGTGTCAACAGGGGTGTCATAAACTAGCGATTTCATATGAACCCAGAAATTAAAATCAAGACATGATAAGTCGGGTGACCGAGCAGGCCAACGCACGGGATCCCCACGTCCGATCCACCGTTGACCAAATGTGACATCCAGGTAGTTACGAACATCTCCGCTTTAATGGGCAGGGGCTCCATCGTTTAATGGGCAGGGGCAACCACATTGTTTGTTGCGTCGATGCAGAAATCTGTTCATCTCTCAAAAGTTGTGGCGATACTTGCTGCAGAAAGAGCAAGTACGTAGGTCCGGTTAGACGACCCGGTAACAGGTAAGGTCCGATGAGGTGATCTCCCACAATACCGGCCCATGGATTGACCGAAAATCGTTTCTGTGCTGCACGACGTCGTATTGCATGCGGGTTCTCGACCGCCCAGATATGGTCGTTATGCGTGTTGAAAATTCCTTCCCTTGTGAAGGATGCCTCATCGGAAAACAACATTTCAGCAGGAAAAAGGGGATTTGTATCACATTTTCCCAGGTACCACTGTGCGAAAGCAATACGAGGTACATAATCCTCCGGTTTATGTGTCTGGACACGCTGCACGTGAAACGGATGCATGTCTTCTGCTCGGAGAATCCTCCAGATGCTGCAATGGGAAACCCCGACTGCGTTTGCAGCACTTCGTGTACTCGTTCTTGGATTCCCTTGTACATGCTGCAGCACATTCTGTTCGGCGTCTGCAGTCCGTGTTGTTCTTACCCTGTCCCTGTGAGCTCTTTCTAATGAATCTGTCTCAGCTAACCTCTGGTGCAGTCTTGCAAAGAAATTATGACTGGGAATACGCCTCGTCGGATATCGTTCCGCGTACAAACGCTGTGCGGCTGGCACACTACAATTTGCAGCCCCGTACACCAAATGCATATCGGCTAACTCTGCGATCGTGTAATCATCTATCCTACTAACTTGGCGTTCTTGTGCGAAATGAAGATTCCCTGCACGAAAGCTCGGACTTTTCGCACAACGCCATCTACCGCGTCAGGAAAGCATTTCTGACTGCCCATGGGTATATAATTTTGCATGGGAAATATATGTTGCATAACATATCTTTCGTCAACATAATAAGTGATCTTGTTTTCAGAATGTCAAGAAAGAAATGTTTTACACTGAAATTCTTGTGTCTTTGCAAATCCGTTCTAAACCTAATAAATGTAAAAAGCGATATATTTTCAAATAATTAAATGGCATTCATATTTTCAAGTTTCTATCTGTTGCAATACAAAATAAAGACATCGAAAACACTTCAACAGAACCTACATGAGAGCTCGTGGATTAGAATTCCATAGTTTAAATAAGACCTTGAGTAATGTTGATTATTATTTTATAAGATCTGTAATAATCTTGCTTTTGTTCTTGAACTATAAATTAATCATTCCTAAGCTGATTGTTCCTAAATTTTTAAATAATCATAACTAATTAGCTGATGATCTTGTAGAACTTTTCGTTGCAATTTAGATGCTGATAGATGGTAGTTAGCTGAAAAAATGCAGTAATATTACTTTGAAGCTTTTGATTTATTAAAATGACACCGAGTGAGCCAATAATCTTTGTCGCTTGATTTCTATTTCAATGGAAATTTTCAAAAGTATGCTGGAGTTATTTTGAGAATGTAATAACCATCTATATTATTCCATTTAATTATCAATATAATATTATCTGTTAAGACAGATAGCAGTATTCTTTTCTTCACAATATTTCACATGGCAGGATTTGTGCTGTTAAAAAATTTTGAGAAGTGGAGGAGTTAAATATTACTGGTATCTATTTAAACTTGATTTTAAGATACTTTATCCGTCTCATTTTGTTAAATAAATGAAGCAAAAAATCAGGATTAAATTTACATTAAACTGAAAATTATTGCTCAGTTTATTAAACTATATTAGCATTGTACACATCAAAATTATAATTTTTATAATATCTTCACAGCAATGTTATAGATGAGTTGTTTTTTCCAATCAACGGTTTGGAGCAAAAACCCTTAATCGTATTCGTTAGTTTCAACTTTTTCTAAAGCACTTCTGTCGTTTAGAAAGAACAATAAATAAGGCCATTAGCATTTCCCCACAAACACTGTGTTTCGTTATCAGAAAATAGGATTTCATTCTCACATTGGCATTGATTGAAAACCAAAAGTTGTAAGTTTTTAATACTGGAAATCTTATGGACAAAGATAAAGTTTACAATGTGGTCATCCTCCCAATACTTGAGCGCATATAACACTAGTTAATGGGTGGATGCCAATGCGCATGTGCACATTAGCAGTTATTCCTTGTAACGAGATTCAGCGGAGCAAAATATTTTATTGAATATTCTCCATTCATTCTATTTGCATTGTCAAGTGATTGTACAATTGCTTTCGTGTTTCTCTTAAGCTCTGTTCCGACGACCTGTGTCCGCCTTGTTTCTGCCACATTTTCACCCCTTTCCCCTCTTTTGCGGTTTTCTGGGGATCTTTGATGTCTGTTCATTTTACCGACAATTTGCGAGAAGCTCCTGATCGCCATCCACAGGCGAGGGTGGTCCAACAATGGGTCACTTGGCAGATTTACGTCCAAATCCGTAAGGTCACAGGTCGTCGGAATGGGGCTTTATTGATTGTAGCACATGCACTAAAGCGCATTTGCGCTCCCATCGTAATTTTATTGAAGCTTAATTACCTTTGTTAGGGAAATTTAGTATGTATCAAGAGGTGCTACAGAGAATGTATATTTTTTGTTTTCATAAGAGGTTCTGAAGATTGAGGGTTCTTTCTCATGAAAAAATCACTTTTTTATCCCACGGTAAAACTAATAATTACCATTTAAAAACACGAGAAACATCTTTGAAATTTTATTTTGTAAGTTATATTGATTTGGTGTTCGGTGTGTCTGTTTTTTTCCTCTCCGATGTTTTAACCTGATTTTAAATATGAATGATAGTATTGAAATTTTCGAAACATCAAATGTAAAGTCATCATCTGTATATAATTGATATCAATATCGACAGTATTGAAGTAGACTTAAAAATACGGTTACATGGGGCTGCATTAATAAAAAGTGTATTTTGCTTTTGAAGTCAAATTCCAACAACGTTCTCTCCGAAATGCTTCATTAAGATTGACGTCAAGAAGCATGTAGAAAAAATAAACGAAGAGTTTGTGAGACTGATGAAACCGTCTTAAGAATCATATCAAGAGGAAATGACTCCTCTTTACAAAATGGATTCGACAGCATAATTACTGCTTTTGTTTTTTGGTTAATTAAGAAAAGAAATATTTTAAATTGAAATTTAAAGGAGTCTTGGTTTAAACTTTGTTTCTTAGCATTTTTTTAAAAAAATTATTTATCCTCAAAAATTAAAATATCTAAATATTTAAATAATTAAAAAGCATGCATATTTTCAAAATTTCTGGGACAATTTGCAACATTTTAAAAGAATAATGTTGAAAATATTTGAGGGAGACCTGCATGAATCCTACAAAATTTGAGGTTTGAATGATGTTGATTTGGTTTGGTTTAGTTATATTAACGTCCCGTTTGAAGCAACACTTGGGCTATTTTGAGACGGATCTCGTAATTTTGAACCGCGGTCAGATGACGAGGACGACACCTGAGCTGGCACCCCCTCTCCACACCACACCACACCAGCGGGAGGACGTTTGGTCACGACGTATTTAACGTGCAACAGACCCCCTTACACGACGGTTCTTCGGCGTTGAATGATGTTAAATAGTATTTTGCAAGAAATTGCATTAATTTTGTTATTTTTCAATAATTGTAAATAAATTCAGATTTTTTTTTATTTAATTTTTTGTAATTTTTAAAAAATATTTATGTACGGGAAATTAATTCAACACAATTTAGATAATTATCAATGAGAGTTTAGTGCTTTCAATCCTTCATTAATATTATAGAAAAGGGGATAAGAAATCTATGATTTTTTAAATTTATATTTAAATGTAAATCTTTAAAATCATGTTAGATGCCAGTTATTTCAAGAATGTAATAACTATCCATATTGTTTCCTTTATCCATTAACATTATATTCTCTGAGATAATGGAATCAAACAATCTTTCATAAGCTTAGGAGCTTAGTGTGTAGATACGAAGCACAGACTGGAAGAAAATTGTAATGCTGAAGAGTTTTGAGAACAAGTGAAAGAGCTTAAGGAGAATTTTATGCCATCTCAAATTTCATACTCAGTTAGTGGTTTCAAGTGACTACATCAGGTAAATATAAACGTAGAAATAATAAATATATATTTTTATAATGTAAATAGGAACAATGGTCCAAAAAATTGAAGACTCAATAATCTAAAAAAATTAAACATCTTCAGATATCTGACGATGACCTTATATCCTAATTACTATACAGCCCCGGGAGATTTTTACCATGGCTTCAGCAGTTGTGTATTCGTAGGTAGAGGAAGGTACGCATAAGGTCAGCCTGGAAGACAATACTGGAACCATTGGATCTTGAGATTTCGAATGTGGTCGTCTATCGTTGTTAGTGGCTATGCTGTATATGGTGCTGTCTGGTGCTAATATCTTATGGCATCTTGGTACATCTTATGGTATCTTATCTTATATCTTATGGCATGACCTTATGGTAGGTCTTGTATCTTATGGTATAATTCAAGCGTTTGCGCACAGAAATGTTCAGTGCATTGTAAAGGCATTCACAGACGTTCCATTTAAACTTTTCAATTTGAAAAGTTCCATTTTTCCTTGGGCCGCGGTGGCCTGGTGGTAGGGTCTCGGCTTCGGAACCGGAGGGTTTCAGGTTCGAGACCCGATCCCACCGAAGAACCGTCGTGTAAGGGGGTCTATTGCACTTTAAATCCGTTCTGACCAAACGTCCTCCCGCTGATGTGGTGTGGTGTGGAGAGGGGGGTGCCAGCTCAAATGTCGTCCTCGTCATCTGACCGCGGTTCAAAATTACGAGGTCCGTCCCAAAATAGCCCTAGTGTTGCTTCAAACGGGACGTTAATATAACTAAACCATTTATCCATTTAAATTTGGATTTAAAATAGTTTATGTGTATTTTGTTTTATTCTTTTAAAGCAAGATATTATATAATTATATTATGTAGATTAATTAAAGCAAGATATAAAGAAATAAAGTTAAACAGCAAAGTATAAAGACTAAATCTGTATTAAACTAAAAATTATATCTCAGTTTGTTAGACTGAATTTGTATTATGCACATCCAAATAATAATTTTTATAAATGTCTTCTATGTGGCAAAATTATAGATGTGTTCCATTTTAATACATTTTTAGACGAAAATTACTTTCGTTTTATTTATTACTTTCAATCCTCTTCTAAAACATGGAATTAGTAGCTGATTTCAAAACGAAATATGATTAGAGCCATCGGCATTTTCGCACGGAAGCTTTGTTTCTTTATCAGGAGACATAGAGTATCATCCTCTTTCTGACATTGATTGATTATCGAACTTTGATGATGTTCCAAATCTTATACACAAAGATAATGCTCATAATATGACAGCCATTTTAACGCTTAATTACATATAGCACTAGATAATGATTAAGCGCGATTGCAAATGAGCACATCTGACACACAACTACCATTATGGTTGTTGCCTGGACCTTCTGTATTATTTTACCATGTCACTGCATTTAATAAAAAACTTTGCCACTAAATTTCGAATTGATTTTGGGTGAATATCAGTTGATACCCAGCTCTGATAGATTGTAATTAGAAACTTGTAAAACAAAAAATATTTATGAGAATTATTCTTTTATTATTTTATTAATTTCATTTTTCTTTTTAAACTACTTATAATAAAAAAATGATGAGTAATACGTATCCAAATTAAAACTTCATGTTATTATTTGTCCGCAAATTTGAAGGTAGAAATTCCTACATTAAATGTAAATAATCAAAAATATATTGAGATAAAAAACATTTATATTTCTATGAAAAATAGTTAATAACTTCAATTTCTTACATAATAACTAAAGGCCTGTTTAGGAATGATCATGTAAGAACACAGAGAATATGCAGTTAGGAGAAAAAAAATGCAGCAGTTGAAACAAAACATTCTTTAAATCAATTTCACTATTCAAATTTCGACTCTCTGCCTTAAATATTCTGAAGAAAATAAATCTTCTATGTTTATATCTTTGGTATGATTCCTACATAAATTAATGAAAAATGTATTGCAATCATTAATTTTTGCAGCATTTTATTGCTTTTGTTTTCTTTACACGCAATAAGAATTATTTGTGAAAACATAAACTTATGTTGAGAAATAAAGATTAATTTTTAGCACAAGAATTCATAACATTAGAAGGATCATTAAATATTTCGATAATTATTTAACCTATTTCTAAATAATTTGCTTTTTAATTGATAAATTCATAAGATACTGCCTGCTTTATGAAGATCCTTTTACTCTTCATTACTTTCAATATTTCGGATATTTCTCATTGATTCTCATTTCGGATATTTCTTCACTTGATTTCTGATGTAATAAACAATTTTTAGGAGAAACTATTTTCATATGATATCTTATATCTTTAAACGAGCAATTCTAGCATATATATTTATTTCGTGTATCTCGGAAACGGCTCTAACGGCTTTTTGAAATTTTATATTTAGATAAGGTTTTGCTTTTTAAGATTATCTATATAGGTGTCTTTCCTGAAAAAATCGCGCACATACACAGATACATACTCACACACACACAAAAACAACTATAACTAATTATTAGTCAGCCTTTTTCTATTTGCTGTCATGCTGACTATGTCATATAGCGTCATCACGGACCCGATATCGCCCTGGTAAAACTGAGTGTAAGTTCAAAAATATAAGTAATGATAAATAAATTATAAAATGAATACTGTCATATAGCAGATTGTTGCGAATAACATGTTAAACTAAGTGCATTGATTTTTTAATTTAAATGACAAGTTCAGATGTACGTAAGATTGAAAAATAGTCATATGTTATCAGTATGTGATTCGTATCTAAATATTTTTTCGAAAAAAATACGATTTCACTAAATAAATAAATTTTTAAAAAATGCCAAGCTAATCATATTTCCTATTTTAAACTGTAAATTTTAAGCATTCACCCGACAATGTTCAGAAGAATGATTAATGTACAAACAGTCAAAGAGCAGAAAAATAATTTATATTCTCCTCCCCCCTCTTTTATTCATATATATGAAGCAACAATAAACTAAGCATTATTTTTACTACTTTGGATGTTAAGAT
The DNA here is from genome assembly GCA_026543865.1 of Argiope aurantia. Taxonomy (NCBI): domain Eukaryota; kingdom Metazoa; phylum Arthropoda; class Arachnida; order Araneae; family Araneidae; genus Argiope; species Argiope aurantia. The sequence continues at coordinate 249,961 of JAPMOR010043355.1, forward strand.
GGTCAGATTATGAATAGCTCCTTTGTATTGAAATGAGGCAATTATTGCATTCTTATAATACATATTTCTCAACAGTTTTTTATTTTTATTTTATCAGAAGCAGTATCAACAGTTACTCTAATAACATTTATAAACTTCTCTCTATTTAAAGAATTGTCAACAAATTTCGTAAATATGCAATCGATCTATTTTCTGAAATTCCTAATGAAAGTTTAGCGAAATAAAATCTATCTTTCGTCAACGGTTTAAATTGCTTTGTTATGCAAGACTGTTGAAAGATAGTTCGGAATGTTGCAATTTTGCATGATCCAACTAGCGATATTTCAAACTGGATTATTTTATCTTTTGGTAATTTAATAACTTATCTTTAGTAATCTATTATCATGCTCTTTATTAGCCAATCATATTTCCTAAAAAGCGCATTTCTTTGTGAACGTGGCTAATTTGTTGTCATCTATCTAAATGTAATGACGTAATTTTCCTATTATTTGAATATTTTTTATGTATTGCGTAAATTTCTTAAGTGTGTAAATTTATGTAATTATATAAGCGTATTTTACTTTCAATTATATTTTAATTATGTAAGTATTAGAGTCAAAAGTATTATATTTTAATTATGTAACTTCAGTTAAAATTATTTTTAATTTATTAGCTCTATATCACTGCGAGGGATATAATTCAAAACCAAAACTACAATACAAAAATATTTTGTTGGAGTTTTGGCTTTAATTGATCAGTCAATAATTATATACAGGCAAAACTCTTCATCTGTTTAATGTCCATCTGAATTGAAACTTTTGCTTTATTGTTTGATGCTCTAAAGTTAACAGGCAAAAAAAAAAAAAAAAAAAAAAAAAATCGTTTACGACCGTTTCCCTTTCACGATTCATCGTTCACAGAAACATTTTCTTTCTTTTTTTTTCTTCTAGAAAATATTTGGAAACAAGAGCATTATTCTCTAATTTTAAGCTTTTTAGAAATCATCAGAATCATGACACTGTCATTATTTATTTATTCCACAAAATAGGACACAATTTTAGAAAATTTATTACACAGAATAGGAAGTAGTTTTATAAAGTTTATTACATAAAATAGGAAATAGTTTTAGGAAATTTACTACACAAAATAGGAAATAGTTTTAGAAAACTTATTACACAAAATAGGAATTTTTTGGAATTTTTTAAATTTAGAAAGGAATTTTAAAATCCTAAATTTAATCTTTGTAGCAAATCTTTATACAATTTTAATAGAATTTAATATCAATGGAAAAAAAAACCCTGGAACTTTCCACTCAGACAATATATTTATCATTTTCATAAAAAATAAAATGGCTAGATTTTGAGGTTTATGTAACAACAGGGGATTTAAAAAATACTCATTAGTACATTTCTTTGGTTTTACAGTATAATTTTAATCCTTTCAAATAACGTCTTACATAATTTTTTTGAATTTCGAATTGATAGTACATAAATTCATTCTTTTATCTGTTTAATAGGTTTAATCTATAACAATAATATAGGATTTCTATTCGATAATCTATAGGATTTCAAAGAAGCTCAGTCGGTTTTAACAGAATACAAATAGGGATAGCAATATCGGACCAAAAGTTCAATACCGGTATTCGGTATTTTTTAGATTTTAATACCGGGATACCGGTTTTAATCCCGGTAGTAGAAATTTTAGGAAAATAAAGAAAACACAGGTATTGCTTTGTTTTATTTGCCAGTTTTATTAAAGAGAGTAAATATCTACACGATCTTAGATTGGTGTACCAGTTTTTCTGGCACTTCAGTGTAAGTTCAGAATTAGAGATTGCAATATCGGAACAAAATTTCAATACCGGTATTCGGTATTCTTTAGATCTTAATACCGGTTTACAGGTGTTTACAGATACCAGGATACAGGCGTTTCTTTGTTTTATTTGCCAGTTTTATTAGAGAGTGTAAATATCACAAAAAAAATAACTTATTAATTATAACAGTATATAAAGAATCACAAAAAAGTAAAGGAACATCTTATTTGTTTAAATCACAAAAAAAGTGTAAATATCACTATTCAGTCTGTGGTACTATTACAAATTTTTGAAATGTGATCTAAAAAAACATAATGCATCAATTGTACTGTCATTAAGCCTGAAAAGTAATTTTGTGAAAAAATTACCATCTGTCGAAAACGCTTTTTCAGCATCTACGCTCAATGGTGGTACTGTTAGCAATGCGCGATATATTTTTTCCAAGTATTTACCTCTAAATCCGTCATCTTCAAATAAATTGATTTCTCATCGGATGGTTTGGGATATAGCTGATTTCTGTATTGTATTTTGGTTAGTTGAAATTTTTTTTATTTATCGCTAATTCTAATTTTTGTTCAAGAGACAATTCCTTTTCACTATCGACATTAGTATCCTCACAATCTTCGATAACTGAACCGAATTCTTCTGAATGTAGATAGGTTTGCGGGTAAAAAACTTTTAAGAAAATTTACTATAAACTTGATCAGATTTGAATTGGTTAGTCTCTTTTAATTAATTGGTTTTTTATTTTTAAAATCATTATAATTATGTAAATACCGTAACACATTTTTTTATTTCGGTATGTCTCTCTTCTGAGCGATTTTTCACTATAATATATAATTAATTCTTCAGATAGTGATGTATGCTGTTCTTTCAGTGACTGCAACATGAAATTTATTGTTGCATTAGCTCTTAATAAATTAGAATCTCTCCGACATAATGTCTCAACAGCCAGTTTTATTGGAAGTAGAGCTAATACTGTTCTGGATATTAAGTCGTATTCACTATCTGAAAAATTAATTTGCAGGTTTAAGTCGATTATTGCTTTTTGGATTGGATTTCTCATTTTCAAAAATGATTCCATCATTAGGAGTAAACTGTTCCAACGCGTTTTAGAATCTAATATTAATATATATTCTGTTTTATTTTCAGTTACTATATATTTTTGCAATATGGCATTTTTTGTAGGGGAACGTTAAAATATCTTAACAATTTTTCGAACTTTATAAATTATAGGAAGCAATTCTTGATGGGTTAATATTTCATCCTCATTAGAAATACCGTCTTTAACCATTACATTGTCATTATCTTCATTGTCAATATCACTCTTACCCTCTTTAAAGTCGGAATCCGAAGTTTCTATATCCACAATATTTGAATTCTTTTTTTTTTTTGGCATAATGCATTTATTACTCCATCTCCACCTTTCTCCTTTCTTTTCCTTCCATTTTCAACATCTCCTCCTTTCATCTTTCCTCTCACCCCTATTTTGTCGAATGAAACCCATCCTAACGACTGCGTAAAAGCGCGGAGGGTTTTGCAGTCCGTTGTCAAACAGTATTTTATCACTTCTCTTGATTGTACGATGCAATTTTGCATTCACAGTCTAATCCATTTCGCCCGTTAGGGAGACATAAAAACGAAAACGTATATTATTTTGCTATGTTGGCGATCCCTGAACATAGAGTGGAGACAATTTAAAAAATTTCTAGTAAATACCGAAAAAACGGTATTTAAACTTGTGAATACCGGTATTACAAAATTGTACAAATGGCTCAAAATACCGGTATTCGGTATCCCGGTATTGCAATCCTTAAATACAAATGACCTCAGTCTGTATTCCATGTGGTAAGAAATACGCATTTAATAATTTTACGGGAAGACAAGAAATAATTATAGAATTTATTTGTTTAACTGCATTGCTTGTCATCTTTTTTTGTGCGTTGAATTTGAAGGATTTTTTTAGTGAATCATGGTACAAGAAAAAACAGGCTTTGCTAGTGATCCTTTCAACTATTGTTGTTCGTTGTCGAGATTTCTCTTGCTGATAACGGCGAAGCAGTTTTTTGGCTGCTTTGTAAAATCTTGGATTAGTTTGATGAATATGTTTTAATGCATCGGATCAATGTAAAGCGAAATCGCATTACGTGACATTTTAATTTTTAGAAATTGAATAACACATTTAGAGTATTGCATTTAGAGTTAGTTAGCTAAATGTATAGAGTACATTTAGAGTATACACATAGTTAAAAATCTTCAAGTTTAACAATGAATCAAAATCGTAGTATATAATTAGTACAATGGGTGTTCATTTTTCTAGTTTAAAAAGCGTATAATCAATGCATCATATAAAAGAGAAAGATAATTTTATGATTTGTAAGTATTTAAATCTTCATGCAATGAATTGAATATCAAAATATTTAATATTTTCTTGTAACATCCTCGTATTATTTTTGAGAAACGATGATTATCCTGCAATGCTCACCTAGCAATTAAGGTGGTCGTCTGAATTGAAGAATGCAGCAAAATTATTTCAGTACCAGTATTATACATAATTTATGTCTAAATTTTGTCAAAATACAACTGACAACTGACAATGCAATTGTTGTGTGAATTCTCAAAAAGCAATTCATGTTTTTGAAATTCTTAAAAATGACAATATATTTCTGTTTGATATGCGATTTCATACAGTAGCGCCTACTTACAGTTGTATTACTGATTGCAGATAGATGGCGCCATATGTGGAAATAAGATGTAATTTGTGCAATAAAATTCAAAGACGGCTCATTTTGTTTATTTAAAATAAAAATAATTGCTTATGAGGAGTTCTAGCATTACTTTCTTAACAATAGAACAGTCTTTAGATGGAAAATAAAACCCCTGCTAAATTTATTTAAAACATAATTTTGTCCAGCGTGTCAAATAATCAGGCAATCTCATGCTTACATCACTTGATTAAAGAGACCGCTCCATTTCTAATGTGACAAGCACATACCCCCTTTGCCTCGGCAAATCGTCAGTTTTAGGACGAAGGGGAGTCAAACAGTATTTCTGGGTGAATCTGAGAATAATTTCTGCTGCTTGAGAGACAAAATTTAGCCGTAGAAAGAGATTAGAATTTCGAAACAGATTTACCTTGGTATCGCTCTTAAAATTTTTGTAGTTCCTTCCATCCACGTTCTTTTTCATACACTTGTTATTATCCTCGATGATAAACATATAAGTTACATTAAAATGAGATATAATGATTTGATTAGATATAATTTATAAAAAAAAATTCTTAGTTATTTCAGTATTGATTAATATTTTCTTAATAAAAACTAATATTTTCATTCTTTTTCAAAGCTGCGTTGAAGTAATGAAAAGTAAAAACTATGTTATCTATTGAATATGCAAAACATAGTTTGCATATCAAATTGAATATGCAAACTATGTTATCTATTGTTATCTATTGAATATGTCAAATAAATATCCAAACAATTTTTCTTTGGATATTTATTTGACAGAACAAGGAAGCAAATGCTTTGCACTAAAATGAACAAGTCACAATGCAGAATGGCGCTAGCACTGCACTTGCATTCAAAACTCCACGATATCTTCTGCTTTCGCAGACATTAAAGAATAAAACATCTATAATACTCTGCTTCCAAATAAAAACGAAAATTGCATCACATTACACCTAAATTGAAATGAACAACTAAAATATTTTTCTATTTTTCAATGCGGTTAGTATCCCCTGAATCCACCGTTTTTATTTTTTATTATGAATCACTTGGCTTTGTCTTTAAAACTTACACATCAGTTATGCGAATTGATTGTTCCCTTACTTTTTGTGTCCTTATGTATATGCATGCATGGAAATGAACTGCTAATATACTTCCTCTCTTTTTCTCTGTCTCTCTATATGTATATATGTATATTTTTGTATACAGTATTTATGTAGGGTATCCCAATAAAGTGGACCACGTGTTTATTTCTTTAACTACTGCAATTAGACATATACTTCCAAAGTTCATCAGACAAGGCATAAATGCAAGTATATACTTTAGCTTCTTTAAAAAAGGATAATAAAAAGTTGCAAAATTAAATTTTTATACGAAAGAATGTCTATGAGTAAAAAGTTTTTCCTACCCTCATCTATACGGACACAGAGGTTTATGCTTGTAACAGTAAAATTTAAATTTGCCAAGATCATTAAAAGGCAAATTTATTGACTTAGACCATTTTTATACCTCTTAGTAATGTTTGAGACAGATTTGCACGGTAATTTTCAGGGATAATATAAATATCTTGAAAAATTATTAAAAGAAAATATCCAGAAAATAATAATACATTTAAAAACTTCTATTAAATTTAAAAAATAGCTAGATAGTATATTTTAATACTTATTCGAAATGAAAACCTTCGGTATTTATGCAAAATTGTATTCTTTTAACAATATTTGTGCATATGCCATCGAATTCATCTCTTGTGGCATAACGACAGGCTATTTGAATTTACCGGCAAAAATCTACATCCAAAGCCAATGCATCCCTTAGTTCAGACATACTAAAGGTTACTATTAATTATACAATAATTATACCAATTTTTAATTCAGACAAAATTTCCAGCGTACGGTAGTACAAAATGGAACCAACCATTTTGATTCTAAAAATGTCGCACCACATATTTATAGAAAATTGCCACTGAGGATGAACTTCTTGTGCGAAGAAGGAATTTTTATAGTTCCAAAAGTGATCGCTTTGAAAATTAAAGTTTCCATTTCAATGAAAGCAGCATTCGTCTGTTCAAACTGCATTTTCAGAAAAGAAGAATTTGATTTTATCTTAGGTAGGACCCAAATGTAAAATTTTAGAGATCTATCGTGTGCTTCTTTCTCGATGTAACTATTGTATCAGGCCATGGACTCCATGAATGGATGGAGTCCATTGACATGGATGTCAGTTCTTGTAATGAAATATTCTTTACACGGTGTTGGAAAGTAGTGTTCTGGATTGACTGTTCGCACACCACCATAAAGGTAACTTGAAAAAATAATCGAAAATGTCAATTTCTGCATCACATGCATTATACCTCATCATCGCCGTTTTTCTCTAGAAGAATAGGAATCCTGTAATTTGTTATCACTAAACCTTTCTGATGTCGGAAATTTAGAAAACGGCGTTTGTATTCTTCTCCTACTAAGACAGCATTACGATTAAATACATAATAAATCGTAAACATTTCGTAAATCGTAAATCAAATTCTCCTTATTCAGAACCAGAAATATTTTTTCAGAAGTAATCAGTTGTTAAAATTTGCTAATATAAAAATTTAAATTATTTTCCTTTACAATTCTTTTATTTATTAAAAACACATAAGGTATATGATAATTATGATCACTTGGCATAATGATAATAAATAATATAAAATGGTTTACTGCAAAATAAAGCGAAAATTATTTACCCAATGAACATAAAAGTCAGTCTGCACCAGTCTTTGAGTTAACGCAAACAAAAGATAGACTGTTTCCTATCATACACACTATGTACCAAAAATTTTCAAATAAGCATTGAACTCATTATTCTGCATCAAAATCGGAAGCTCTTGTGACCCGTTTGTAATATCTGGGCTTCGGGGCCGAAATGTTCCTGGTTTGAAACTCGATTTCTCCGAAGAACCGCCGTGTAAGCCGATTTAATATATGCTAAATTTGACGGGGCTGATCGATTCTCCCCTAGTGAGGCGCGGAAGGAAGAGAGGATATGCCAACCCAGAAGCTATCCTCATCATCTGACCTTTGTTCCAAATTACGTAGTTTATCCCAAAGTAACCCTAATGCTGCTTCAAAAAGGGATGCTTTTATAATATATATTGTAATATAATATCTCATTAGCGATGCCGTACACATTTTCGCAAGTTATAGAAAATCCTTTCTTCTTCAAAATATACGGTAATTCAACATCCACTTCTTCATATTTTTTACTTTCTTCTATACGAAGTATCGTGAAAGCACTCTGATCGTCAAAAAATTGGAGCTCATTTTGACAAATCTCCACGTTTTAGACCTCCCTGAGTTCGAAAAACACATTTTTGGAATATGTCTGTCTGCCTGTGACAAGGATCATTCAAAAACGTTTTAAGCTAGATTTATTAAATTTGGTATATAAATTTTACATCAGATTTGAAAATTTCTATCAAATTTTGTGCAAAATTTATTTAGAGAAAATCTGTCGGTTCAGCTGCTTGAATATAAATTTATAAGATAACTAAAAAACGAATGAAAGCCTGATGGATAAAATTCGATTCACAGATTTGACCTTTATATTGTAGAAACCTTTCAAATTTTGAGCTAAATCCAACAAGTTGTTGAATATCTGTCATTCTGTTATTTTCAGAAACATGTAAACAAAGTAATTCAAAAACGAAATGATTTAAATAAATCAAACTTTGTATGAGATTTTGTGACCAAAAATTTAGTTCTGTGTTAGTTTCTTCTTCTTCTTCTTTTTTTGTAATCGGCTGAGAGAAAACGCATCTAAAACACAGATTCGATTTTCGGATACTATTAAATGCATGCCAGAGATTAATCGCCAAAACACTCGCCAAGGATCACACGATAGATTCATTAAAAATGCTAAATTTACTTCAAAGTTTAATATTTCTTGATTATTGTATGCTATTGTGAGGTAAGACATTTTCTGGGATAATAATTTTATTAAAGAGTATGCATGAAATATTTAGAGACCATTTTCTCTGATATTATGATAATGAAAACCAATGTTATATTGCTTCTGATATCGATAATGAAATTAATTCTAAATTATTCTGTAAAAATTTATATTTCAGATTTTGCTGAGAAATAAAGTTAGATAAGATTTGGTAATTATCAGTACTTAATTTCAATGCGATATAATATAACATAGACCAGTAAATTGTTAAAATATTGAAGGCAGTAATTTAGTGTATTCTCTTCATTCCCTGATATATATATATTTATTTACACGAGCCATAATGTCTAAATGTAATTATAGCAAGATTGTTAACAACTGCGAATTCACATATAGTTATACATGCTACGAATATAGAACGCGGTTGGAAGCTTCATTATGTCCTTTTAAACAGTCTGGACCCTGATTAAATGGATTGCTCCTGACACAAAAATCCCAGCCAGTCTGACTCTTCTCACCGAGAGGAGGATGTTTGACTCCCAGTTGAATTTACCCCTCACCAGGCCCTTGTAAATGGCGCGACTGTGGGGAAACAGGGTTTGTGACCCTCGGCTTTTGCTTCATGACCAAACCTCAGTCATAAAGCTAACGAAGATTGCAACAAAAGACGGAGTTAAAGAGATTGTCAGCGATTAGAATCCTGGACCTCATTTTTTATTGCCATTTTTAAAGGAGGGTGGGGGGAGGGGAGGGAAAAACTTCGTGTTGTTCTTAAAATTGGATGTATGGGGATTTAAATTCATGCAACAGAGATGTCGATCAGCCTCTACACACTACACTAGTACATTCTGAAACTAATATTGGCATACTAAACCTATACAATTTAGAGAAATCTCTCATTTTTCATCGGATAAGTGAATTCGTTATCTATCCGGATATTGAGTAAATGAAATTAGGCAACTGAAAATTGACCGCAAATACAAAATTGGGGTACAGAATTTTGTTAAAAAGCTATAATTATTTAATCTTTAATAAGTTACTTTGTATTATTATGATACAAAGTATGTTATAAGATAATTTGTATTATTATAATGACACAAAGTATATTATAAAATAGTTTGTATCATATTAATGATACAAAGTATCTTATAAGAAACCCTTAAAATAAATGAGCCCGTAAAGTAACAAAAGAAACCAACCTTTATTTTATTAAAAACGAGGTTTTAATTTTCATCAAAAATAAGGAGCGAGATTTTCACTTTAATACCATGAAACACATCTTTATCGACCATCTTCATAAGACACTATTTTGAGTAAAAGCTAACTTATCTATGACACAAATGATAAGAGTTTCTTATTCTCTTTATTTCGTTACCTTGTCTTTTTCTGATTTCTGCCTTAATAAAGTTGCCATTAACTTTAAAATGACCGTTCTTTTCTACCAATGTTATATTAACAAACAGTTGGAAATGTGATTGATTTAAAAAAGAATCAAGGAAAATAGCTTATTAGATAAAATTAATATAACCTATTAACTAGATTAGTTAATATTTAATTGACGAATCATAAAACTTCGTAACGGTTTGAGATAAAGAATTGAAATATCTAGATTTTTGTATCATCAAAAATTTGCCGCTTAAGATACGTTATTATCTCTCAATAATAACAAAATTAATTAATCTGATTGCGAAAATGTGGTCAAAATGTTTATTAAAATTTTTTGAAGTTTTTAACTTATGAGGGGATAGTACCTCTAACGAGAGGTGATAAAATAAAGTTAATGGACATTCACAAAATTTGTTGGTAAGCATATTTTGTTCTACCTGAGAAAAGATAAAGTAAACCCAAATTTTGTCAATAATTTTTATAAATATTACGGTACTAACATAATTTTTTACATCTTAAAATTCAAAAAATTATGATGAAGCCAGTTTACAGTTACAGTACAGTTTTTTAAAAATTTATTTTTAATTCATTTTTAAGCAGTTTTTGCAACAATATAATTCATTGTTGCAAAACTGACTGAACCTCAAATAGTTTTCATTCTTGCTTCCAATATTTCATCCTTGCTTCAAATATTTCATCCTGGTCTTTTCTTTCGTTGCTTATTCTCTAACTTATTTTCTCATGTAGGTCTCTGTTTAATACATAATTTCAATAAAAGTTTTGAAATTTTTCTTTACTTACAAATAAAATTTACCTTCAGAAGTAGTTAAAGTTTCATTCTGGGTATCAAGGTCGAATTTTTGGTGAGATGAAAATTAGAGGATTATAATTTATTGATATTATACTTAGAGATCAATTTAGGCGCGTGACACATCGTTAAAGAATCTTTAAAAATTAAAAATGTCAGTTTCGGACTGAATTTTCAAAAAAATTAGTTTAAAAGAAAAAACATCATAAAATTGTTCAAGAATTTATTGAGCCTTAATGTAGAATATAAGAAAATTTACTAAATTTTCTATTTCAATTTGAAAGCAATAGTTCTTTACATATTTAAGTTCCTTTTTTTTTAATTTTATGTGTTTTCAATTATTTTGCCAGATCTGTAAGGCAGCAGGGAATGGAGAAATGATTTGGCAAAAATAATATTCGAGAGTTTTAATAATTGTGGATCTAATTTATCTGATTTTATTCACGGTTTTCCTTCTAACTAGGGAAATTATAGCTGAAAAAAAGCTACACTCTTTATTTCTTGAACAGATGGATTTTACTTCTTGTTTATTGACAAACTTCCTGATAATATTTTCTTTGCGAACTAGCATTAAGCTTGCTATAGTATTGATGTAAAGCGTATTCGAGCTTGAATAAAATTCTCCATATGCGACTACAAATTACATAATATACATGCATTTTGACCTTGTTGTTGGTTATTAATGAGAGAAGAACCATTAGAAAATACTCTCATTGTTCAGGGGTTTAATTGCTTAATTTGCATGAATTCTAATATTGTTTATCAATGGATTCTAAAGTGGATTTTTGCGCATGCATTAGAATGGGTTTAATTCGACAAAATAGGGGTGAGAGGAAAGATGAAAGGAAGAAATGTATAGTTTTTTATTTAACTATAAAATAAATTCCGGGAAAACGCACATCCTTCTGTGTCTCACCTCTTAGTGAGATGGAATCGTCGAAAAGTGATCGTCTCAGGATACTGAAACGAACAGCAGGGAGTAACAAGATATATAAAAAAAACCGCTGTGGCTGAAGTGCGATCAGCGACATCTGGTGATGGAAATGGACCTAAAATGCCTTCGAACGACCGCGGTAAAGTTGATTATGTTGTATTTCTTTACCACCAGGATGAAATTCAGAGACTCGTTTTATCGTTTTACTTTTTATTTAGTTTTCTTCAATAAAATGTTAACTTGGGATAAGATATAAAATTCAGAAATGTGAAATGAAAGATTGTGTTTAGATTATCAGAAAGGAGTATTTATTGAATGAGGAGGGGCACAAACAATGATCTATTTAGATCTTCACGGAAGCGTGCTTAATATAATTGATAGCTATGTTACTTAATGAAACGAGTAGTATGAATCCTTATTGATACAAGTTTCATTATTGGTTCAATGTCACTATTGCAGCGTCGTTGATGAGACATTCAAGCTTAATGTTAAAAAAACGGAAATAAGCAAGTAATCTATTTATTAATAAAGTTCAATGAATTTTAATTAAACCGGACGAAATAATATGTTTTTTCAATGGGTTTTGCAAACTGTTATTGAAGCTTCTGTGAAAATTTCTGAATTCATTACTGTTTGGAAGTCGGAATTCATAGTTCGAAAGTTACATTCTATACTATTGTGTACTTTCCTTCGTGTTTTACAAGTTCATTTATTTCACTAATCAACTTGCAGTTTTTTACTATTATGTGCTAAGAAAAATTATTTTGGATATTTTTACAGCCTTTATTGGTTTGAGACTTCTTTTTTAGTTCCTATGCTGTGGCGAGTGAAGAATTTAGGATTAGGATTAATGCTAATAAGATTAATCTTCATGCTTTATTAATTATGTCATTATAATAAAATGATCAGTTTATAAAAATGCATGTTTAAGAGTTGAGAGCAAAAATGAGAGTTTTAATAATTACCTGAATTCCCCTCCGTGTGGTGCGTTAATTGGCGAAGAGCTACTTTCTGACTAAACTGCTCCAAATATATGTTTAAAATTGAATCTTTTTTTTATACATACAGATTTGTTGTAAAATAATTGAATGAAAGTGTTTCAGTGAATGGGTAAGGTAATCGAAGGACTAAGAGGAAATCGCAATATCTGAAATAGAAATCGTGCGATAAATTTTCTAAAATTATTATTAATTACCCATAACAGAACTTAAATGCTTTCAAGGAGAGGGGGACTCCCATTTCGAAAAAATAGGGCAAGTTAATTGTTTAGAGTTCCATTTCATTCTATATTTTCTTCTGACTTCAGTTTTAAAATTTTGTTCAAAATATTCATATTGAGATTAAAATATGTTTTTATAATGCGTATATAGTGCAGTTAATGCTAGTCCTTGATTTTCTTTTAAAGAACGCAGAATATGTTAACCTTAATGATTTAAAAATTTAAAATTGCATTTCTTACTGATTTTTCAGGTATGCTTTAGGCGGGGTTTTCAGTAATGTATTTTTTGCTCATTCCTTTAACATAATGGAAGCACAGCGACTTACTTTCCTTCAAAATATATTAAAAATTTTATTATGATTTTATTTTTTTCATGTCTATCATTTAGCTAAATTTCTTCATTCCTATATATCTTTAGTCTTTCTTATCAGCTGTTTATTGTTAACATTCAAGCAACTGTTAAAAAGAAATTGATTAAAGTG
>JAPMOR010043355.1:263331-318526 GCA_026543865.1 Argiope aurantia
CACACACACACACACACACACACACACACACACACACACAGTCTTTCGTGAGGGACGTGATGGCCTGGTGGTAAGGTCTCGGCTGTGGAATTGGAGGGTTTTGGGTTCGAAGCCCGATTTCATCGAAGAACCATCGTGTAAGGGGGGTCTGGTGCACGTTAAACCGTCCGTGCCAAACGTCCTCCTCTTAGTGTGGAGGAGAGGGGGTTGCCTGCTCAGCTGTCGTCCTCGTCATCTGACTGAGGTTCAAAATTAAGGTCCGTCCCCAAATAGCCCTAGTGGTTTGTGTGAACTAAAGCTTTTTGTGAAGAATATACCAGGAAATTATAAGAGCTGACATCTGCTTATTATTAATTCATAATTCAAGTATAAGCAACTTACTATAAACAATGCTTAGCTAAACGTATTTTTGTAGCGTCTTGTGCTTCTTTCCGATCATCTTGAAAATTATTTTCGGTTGACACACCATTTATTTTAGGAGATAATTGGAATGTTATTGTTCATTATTTAATAATATAGAATAAAGTATAATTTATTGTGTAAAAAGAGTCCTATTTTGTTCCTTAGATATAAGCTGGTTTTTACTTATTAAAATACTCCTGAATGAATTAAGCTCCATTCTGGAAATCCATGGGGATAATGTTGTGGAGATGGAATTCCAATCTATTTCAGAGGTATTGAGGACTGTAAATGGTCTGTTTAAAGGTAGAATATCATCCAGAATTGGAAATATTCCAATACAAGTAAATAGCGTTCTTTACATCGAAGTGTAATTGTAACAAAAAGAGAAGCCCCTCTTCTTGGTAATCGATGTTTCTTCACTATAAAAAAAAGTATAATGGTGTCCGGATGTTTTCTATTATATTTTAACTCTAGATACATATTGTTATAAATGTTATGTTATCAATAATATAATAAAAGCGTATGGTATTTATGATGCCTAATTTACTTCAATTCACGGTATGTACTTATTTTTATAAAAATAAAGGGGTATTTAGCATGCTTCTAATCTTATAGAATTCAGAAAAACTATTCGAAAATTCAAGTTTAAAGAATATCTATCATCGAAAAATCTCCTTTAATTTGGTTTGTCTTCGAGAGCAACTGTAATTCAGCTCACTGTAATACTAATATTTTCTTGATTTCGTTTAGTTTAATCATATTAACGCCCCGTTTTAAAGTAACACTAGGACATTTGAACTGGCACCCCTTCTCCAAACTTCCACACCACATCAACGTGAGGACGTTTGACTTCAACGAATTTAACGTACACCAGAGCAACTTACACGATAGTGGAATCGGGTCTCGAACCTGAAACATTACCACCGAGGCTCTAATATCGTTTTGAGTTTTAATGATATTTATTCAAATGGAATTTTTGCATAATTTGTTCTATATATCTGACTTTTTGATACGATAAATTTGCCATATTTCGTGCATGCACAGCTAAAATTACTTATATTTTCTTTGGATTTTAATATGATGCTTTAATAATAATTCGACATACACAACATAAGATTTGTATATTTTGATCATATACGCCATACATTTAAATCCTAAATAAGTAAGCCTTACACTTACAGAGGAATTTGTGATTTTTAGAAACCCTTGTAAATGTTTTCGAATTTAGATGCAGTTTTTACAAAAATGCATATAAATTTTGCCGCATTTGAAAAAAAAAAAATGTTGATAGTTTCAAGTCATTATCTGACGTCTATATAGCAAACAAAACTCTTTTCATCTCCATCAGTTTCTGGTTGGTTGCGTAAATTCCTCCGAGACCAAATTTTTACGGTAAAAAGTAAATGCGGGCTCATTTTTTACATAATCGAAGTTCAAAGAATTTTTTTCAGCCTTTTTTTGAGAAATTTGTAAAGATGTGTAAATCCAGGAGCATATGAAATTTATAGAATATATGGCAAAAAATTATTAAAGAATCATATTAAAATTTGTGGAAATTTTTTTCAAATATTCGGCGAATATGAGTATTTTTTAAGCTTTAATCACTAATAATAAGTTTTACTTACATATGTATGAAATGTAATCAATTTGTTTTTCCTTCAGAATTTTAAATCTTGATTGATCTTACTTTCAACTTATAGAAAAATTCCAGTTGAATAGCATTAAAATTCAGAAAGATATCGATATTAAAACTAGCTGAATCGTCTCAGTTGCTTTCTAAGTAAAGCCAAATGTTATAAGGTTTTCCATAATTAGATATTCTTTAAACTTAAATATTCGAATAATTATACTAAATTCTATAAAAGATTAGAAACATAATAAATATTTGTTCCCTTCATATCTATAAATTACCAAAAATTATCATCATGCATAATGATCATTTTATTATGTTATTCATTATCATTTGTACTAACATTAGAATTCTAATATTACGTAACTTGACTTAGAATATAATTAAATATCTTCGAATATCTGGACACCATTATGCTTTGCGTATCCTACAAAAGTTACAATTACTAATGTAAAGTTGTCCAATTCTTTGCTGTAGTGATGAGGAAGGCTATCCATTAGTTTTTGGAATATTTCTCCATTCTTCTAATTAAAAATGGAAATATCCATCCCTGATATGAGGCATTACAATCCAGCTCGAATTTGACGATACATTTAAACACATAGCCGTTTTATAGATTTGAAATCTGGATTCCGAACAGGCAAATCAAACTCCTCAATATCTGTAGGATAAACTAAAGTTTCTCTTTACTTCTTCCACAATTTCTCCGCAACTTTTCACATCATTGACAAGGCTTTCCACTTTTATTTTAGAATATTGGCGTGCAGTTCCTTTAGAAGCATTCCAAAAGTTAGTGAATAGCCTTCCTCAAGGAGAAGCCACAGGTAATACCACATCATATTAGTAATTGACACATCTGCAAATTACACAAAAATAATGGTATCTGGATATTTTTAATTATACTCTAAACCAAGTTACAAAATGTTAGAATACTAATGTTTGCGCAGGTAATAATTAATAACATAATAAACTATTATTCATGATTACAAATATGTTATAACTTTGTGACATGTACTTAATATATATTTATATTAAGGGACATTTAGAATGTTTCTAACGTTTTGTAGAATTCAGTGTAACTAAACGAAAATTCATATTTAAAGAAAATTTATTTATAGGAAACCCATCATAATTAAACTTTTTTTTTCGAAATAAACTCAGATTCAGCTCACTGCAAGTCGATATTTTTCTGAGTCTTAATGGTATTCGACTGGAATCTTTCTATAAGCTGCATTCTGTATTTGACTTTGAATCTGTGAAAGAATAAATAGGCTAGATTGCGCGCATACTTAATTAAAATTTAGTTTCTTAAAACGTTCATATTTCCTCGAATATTTAAAAACTGTCCTTCAGATTTTAATTTATTTCTTTAATAATACTATGACTTATATTCTATAAATGCTGTGTAATTTGGTGGGAAACTGTGCTTTTTATAAGCAAAAATCGTGCAGAAAAATTTGGGATTTGAAAACGAAGTCTTCATATCAACCCGATTTACTGTTTAAAAAAAATCACGTAAAGGTTGTCCACGACAAATAAAAGTATTATTCCGAGTTTCAAACCATTATATGCTTTTTGCAAAAGTCCTTTCTTCTATATCAATTTCTGGTCGATCCCTTATATGCCCTCGTAACTATCACTTCACCTTAAATATAAGTTCAAATATAACTTTTAGACGATTAAAAAATTAATTTCCTAATTTTTATCTTAATTTAACCATATTAACTTAATTCTAAAATGTTCTCTTATTTCCTAATCCAATTCCACACTTTTTATTTAATTAATGCTACAGGAGCTCTGTAAAAATGCTTGAATCAGCGGTTCCTACTCTCCGAGTGAAGGGTTAAAAGCCTGTTAAGCTGAGTGATTTTTTTTAAAAGATACCTATAATTCCTTTACCTAAATGGACACGTGCACAGAAATCCTTGTCAGAATCTCATAGTAAATAATGCCAGGGAAAATATTTCAGTCTCTTTCATTCTTCTGCTCTTGTCTCTTGTTGGAGTCAATCCTGCCGTTGAATTTTCCCAAATAAGTGTAATAATTTTTCTGTACGTTGCAGAAAGATTTCTTCATTGATATTGTTCAATTTTACCTACGCGTTCTGGTAACAAAAGTGGATTGTAAGTGCAAACGATTTTAGAAATATTACAGTAACCAAATAAGGTAACAACTGTCAAATTTTACTTGAATTATTCTAACACATATAAGACTTTTCAGCCTTTACTCCTTTCAGGCCAAGTGGTGGAAAAAGGAGTTGTGCTAACTTTTTAAAATCCTCTTCCTTGAAAAATTTTTTGGGGGGTCTTTCAATTTACCGGATACAATGCGAAATAAGTGTTATTATTGAAGCTTTAGTGAATAGTAAAATAAAGAAAAATTTAATATACTTTATTAAAAGCTCAATTTTCTGAGCCAACTTTAATGAAATATTTACCATATGAACTTGGTTTAATAATATTTTCGTACCACTAGGTACCTAAGAGAAACACGTGTTATCAATGTGTTGTGAATTTAGGATTCGAGTTATATACCAGTACTATAGTATGACGTAGAACATAAAGATCGTACATGTTTTACCGTCGCTACAAGACAACCAACAGACTGATATAGTACCGGTCATCAAAAGTAAGAGTTTCTTCACAAATATCTGATATTTTTCTCAGTTTTTCCTCCCGCATTTATCGTTAGATGAAACTATTCCCTAAAAGATTGATTAAAACGACCGAAACCATCTTAGACAGCATACGAATGAAATCCTTGGAATGAAAAAAAAAAAAAGCATTGATTCTTTCTCCTCTTTCGATCCGGATATTGTGAAAGAAGAAGTGAAAAGAAATCATTTACCGTCGCCGGCGGGAGGATGCTCCATCGTCGATTCTTTGAAACTTCTCATTTGCATTGTTATGAAGCTGTCTACACAATCTGACAATGCAACAAAAGAAAGCATTCCTTTTATGTGAGCCGAATGCGGTTGCGTGCTTCATCCCTTAAGAGGCAAATTACCGAGCATTTTACATCATCGAAATGAAACTAATTAGCCTGTGGAATGTGTGAAACCAATCAATAAGCGATCAAAGAAACATCCCTTCCCTCATGACCTATTACCTTAATTAACTCTCCCAAATTAGCAATTAGATTGTAACGCATTACGGTGCACTGACTCCTCATTTCTATTCAATGACAGCCGGGTTGTTGCAATCGAGAGATTTCCGCCAAGCTTCGCCAAGTTGCTCTGCTTGGCTTAAAAACAGTTTGACTTCTAGTCTTTCTAATTAGAGTAACGTTCAAGAATAGAGCAGGAAAAGCTTATAGCATTGTTAGCGTCGTATTTTACGGCTTAATAAAGGCATAAAATAATTTACTTAATAAATGGGGTTCCAGAGATTGCTTTTTTAAATATATAATTTTAAAAAAGTAACAACTGTAAGATTTCGTTTGCTTTAATTCTGAAGAATTTGAATTATCTGAATTATTTCATAAAAACAGAGATAACATTTCAAAGCAATTTTTTTTATTCAGTTTTAAAACCTAATTTTATTACTATCAGTTTTAACTATTTCGGCAGATAAAAATGTTTTCTGAACTAGAAGTAGTTTGCCCTCATTAAATAGGGCCGGTTAGGGTAATTGTGAACAAAATATCTAAAACTTACAAACGCATTTTGAAATGAGTAAGAATTCGTAATTCAGTTTAGTTGCAAAAAGTCGAACTTCCAGTTTAAGCACAGCATTCAATATTCTATTCAATTAATTTTACTTTGAATTTTAATCTATCTGAAAACATATTTTAAATACAAAAATTTATTTCAACTATAATATCTGGTAATACAGCCTTTATTTGACTATCAGAAATCGTAAACAATCATTAATCAACAAAACAAATTTTGTGTTAGTCTCAATGGTGTTGTTCAAGCCCTTCATACCCAGATCATTACCGGCAATACCATCCTGTCCGATTATCGGACAAAATAAACATATTTGTTGAAAAATCAATTATGAATGAATCGAGATAAACCATTTTCTCCACCTCTACAGTATCTATTTCTTGTTGAAAAGAGTCAAAATCATCGTCTTCAGATTTCTCCATCAGTCTCACGTTTTCTTCTTTCTCGTTATCAATTTCTCTGTTTTCTTCCAAATTTGACATCAGATGACTTCAAATTCTTATAAATAAACAACTTTTCTTACGAGACACATAATATATACAATGATTGCATGATAGATTATTTAAAAATATCAGTTGTTAGTTTGATATAGAATAATAAACATGATTAGTGAGACGAAATGTTACCGCGGTATTAGATTTAGTACTATTTCTTGCCATACAATGAATTATTCTAAATATACGAAAAATATAAGTTTTTATCACGTAAAACGCCTCAATTACTCTGCGATGAAAATTGTCAGAGGTAATAAAGAACGATTACTTATTTCCTTGGAGAACACAAAAGCGAAAGCTGAATTTTACTTATAACTGCTATATCCTACAGAAGAAATATATATATATATATATATATAAATTACTTTTCTTGTAACTGACATAATGGTGGTTATGTGATGTTAATTGCCTGTAATCAACGTAATGAGTAATCCACTTAGGAAAATTTTTGTTTAACTTTTTTGAACAGGGCTGCAATTAAAATAAACAAGTGTTAGAAAATAACGCTATAAAGAGGGAGATAGTGTTATCCTTCTCCTTGTAGATTGCATGAAACAAGGTATATATTACTCAATTCGCTAAGGTATTAATAATGTGTGTTGTAGTCATCATTTCCAATTACTCCTTGTTCCTTATTATCCTTCCCGATTCTACTGTAATTCACCTTTCTGATGGTGGAATTGCAACAACTAAAAAATATGATATATTTATTTTATAGTGATTTTTTTAATATTTTGGAAATATATCTTTATATGCGTTAAAGATTCATGTTTGAATTGGTAATTTTAAAAATTGTAAACCAGGTTTTTTTTAGTAATCTACACAACACCCTAATTCAATCGATTTTTCTTTGTTTTTAGATGAAAGCGCCGAGAATAATGAATCATCCCGAGATAAATCGTGTTAGGTAAATTTCTTTAAATGTGTTCAAATTCAAAATAATTATAATGCTTGGGATTAAAATTTAAAACAAAAACAAAATGACAGCTTGAAATAAAGTTATTCTTGAAGTTATTACAGAAATGCTTTCGATTTTAAAGGCGAAAGCTATATTAGAAAAATCTACCTCGGCATCAAATATAGATGATTATAGATATAACCATTATTTATGACATTGTTTCCCAAATCCTAGCGGTATTATCTCGAAGGTTCTTGCCCCGCTGGTGTGGTGTGAAAGTTCGGAGAGGGGGTGACAGCCCAGGTGTCATCTGACAGAGTATCCGTACAAAAATAGCCCTGGTGTTGCTTTAAAAAAGCGAGACGTTAATATAACTAAACTAAACTAATCAAAGGCTCTTGCATCCATTGAGGAATAAAGATTACGTTTAGATGAAGGCTGTATTCAACTCATGCAAGGAAGGATTCCTTATGATGCCGAGATAAATATAAATATTTTAAATAATAAATTCATCTAGCATTTAAATCAACCCTTAGTTGAGAGTTATAATAGAGTTGCTAAACCTTATGACACTTCTTTTTTACAATTTCTTAAATTTGTTCCAATTGCATTTCTTTTTATTTATCAGTAATTTATTTTTCATAATTTACTTATTTTCCTATTTCGGTATTGCTATAAAATTGGGTTATGTATTATTTTCTCAAATTAAAAACTTGAACGGAAAAATTTCAATATCAAAAAACCTGTTTGTTTGAAATATTATATTATTTTCATTAACTTATGAATATAACCTGCGTTTTGACTGATTTTATTAGAAAAGATGTTGACGGCGTTTAAATTTCATTTGAAAAAACAACTGATTTTTCTGTATAGTCAAACTGTTTAATTTTTCGAAAAGAAAGATCCTTGATGAGAGATTCTTCTCTACTGTTTTATTTTCAATATAAACTATATAAATATTATTCAATATAATTATTAAAGTAAATTTATAGAAGAAGTTCTTTTACATAAAATTGTAGTTGACTCTCAAAGAGCAAGAAAGAGAAATAAAGATAGACATAGATAGGTAGATAGATACATAGATAAATAGAGATAAAAAGAGAGAGTGAGAGAGAATTTTATGTGGGTTACTCCAAAAATTAAAAAGAGCATCGATTGGCTAGAACAACAAACTTAACATTCTTTGCAGTGAGTTATTTTAACTCAATTAGTCCTTATATTAAGTATATCTTAGTCATCAATTTAAATTCCTAACATTACGAAAAATAAAGTTCTATTAATATTTTGCCTCATCTTTTTGTGTCAGTTATATGTTATTTAGCATAAATATTTTACATTTGATAAATGGAAATCAAAATATTACTATAAGAAAACTGTAGATAATCCTTGGAATATACTATATCATGAATATAATTGTTGTTACACATTTTAAAGTTCTTTTCAAACAATACATTTTAATTATTTTAACTCGTCAGCATTCAAAAAATAGCATTTCCTTTTAGTTAACTGCATTGATTATCTTAAAGTAAATAAAAATCTTTGTTTATAAGTAGTTCCAAATCTCCTAAACAAATCGGCTGAACACAATCAATCTTTGAAATATTGATTATTTCAACCGAAAAATAAAAAGGAAGGGCAACTTTTGAAAGTGAGAAAGTTAATTAAATACTGAATTAAATAAAAATTTACTGAAATTTTGCCCTTTTCCCTCATAACTTTGAAGAAATGCTCCTACACGAAACATTTTCATACAAATACAATATTTTACCTTTTCAGAAAATAATATATCGATATTATTTTCATGCAATTTTGTCATCTATTTTCATTAATTTTTCAAAATTTAATAATTAAATAATGGCAAACGATTTTGTAACAAGGAAATTGATAGATAATGTGTTGATAGGCAACGGTGAGACTTCGAATGATACTGCCTTTTTTTTATGTTTCTGCTTCATTTTAAAATTTTTATCGGCAACTTTCTTATTGGTTTTAAAGAATTCTAAGTTTAATTAATTAAATTTAAAAAATAGTGAACTTATATTCTCCTGTCATCCTTACCTGCGTCTTTTTCGAAGTAATAAATAAGCAATATTATAATTGAGAAAAGTATAGAATTTTGAATTGTGAGAAATTTAGCATGCCCAAAAGAAAATTTGAATAAAACTATTTTACTTTTGGTACTTACCAATATATCTGAACTAACATTTTTAGGTACTCAAATAAGCGAATAATTCTTTCTTCCACATTTATTATCTATGAAATATTATTGAGTATAGAAAAGTTTGACACAAAAGTTTTATTAAAATGGTTTGAAGTTTAATTTTAAACGAAAAATGTGTCCGCTGTTACTTGACAATGCTCATTCAATTTATTATGGAAGGTTCTTAGTTAGAAAGAAATCATCATTATAAAGATCATTGTGGTTCTATTTTAAAAACATATTCGCTTAAAATAATCTAAAAATTTCTAATAATGAAAATGTGTAATCTTTGTTACCAAGAATTTTTTAAGACATTTACTTTAACATCGTAATTAATATATTTTGCTGACATGAAATATTTTATGCCGTACGAAATGAATTAAAGAAGCTGCATTATAATTGGTCAAACATGATCAGTACCTGCGATATTTATTACAGAAATATAAAGCACTTTATAAGTAGCAGGAGTTATATATTAACAAAGCTTATATTTAAAAGCTTATAACAAAGCTTATATCCGTTTAGAGAAATAGTACCAAAAATGTAAAGTTGTATTAAAAGCATATCAACTGAAAGAGAAAATCAGAAGTTATGCTTAATAAAGAAAAAAAATTAATACTTATATGAAAAGTTTTATTTATATGAAAAGAATTATACACCAAATAGAAAGAAAATATTTTTTTTTCTGTTTTATATTTACAAAGGCAAATAATAAAAATAATAATAAACTTAAAAAAAATATCGATCGTGTAAGAGAATTTTGGAACCTATTTTAATTATAATAGGGATAGGGAAAATATTTATTTTTATTTGTTCAAATTGAGCATGTGTTTCATTAATTTTAGTTGTTGTCATACGACTTCAAAGACATGAAAAGCATTTTGTCTTCCTCTAAATCATCTTGTGCAATATCCACATGCAAATATTTAATTTTATTCCTTTTGTTAGCAATTCGACTGATAAATAATCTCTCTTTATTGTTTAGTTAACTTGATATCAATAATATTTTGAATAAAAACATATTAGAAATAAATTTCATATTCAAATTCGAATTAACGTAATGTAACGTAATATTTGTTTAATTTTAAATAACTCTCTTAATTTCGTCTTTAAATTTAAACAGAAACATAATCCTTTCTGTTTATCTCAGAAATAATTCATATTTTTATATTAAAGCAGTCGTGATTTTTAAGTTATAATTGGTATATTTTCATGTTGATTTTTAAAGGTGTCACAAAGTTAATGGGACAAAAGTTAATGTATAAAATCTATGTCCTATTCCACAGTCTAACACATTTTTATTTTGGCGTTTTTACGGACATAAAACTGAAGGACATCAGTTTCATCTTGACCGGAGGCTCCCAATCTTAAAGCAATTCCTGCTCCTCTAGTTGTACCTTTACCATGAGCAACGTTGAAAAAGAAATCCGTGTTACTTTTGCAAAGCTATAGTAATAAAATGTATTGTTCGTAAAAAAAAATGCTTTTGTCGATACTGGTGTTTGGACCGTCCAGAAATAGATGTATTATTTTAGCTGATGGTGCTATTCTCTGGGTCATTTTAAAGAAATATTCTACATTGTTGAAGGATCACGTCATTTATCTTCATTCATTGTGCAAAATAATACTGGAAGATTCAAATTATAAGTAGGAAGGAATAGTATATTCCAGAATGGAAACTTTGAATTTTTTTAACCTCTTTACATGAAAAATCTTCAGAAATGTTAACATGAATAATTGCCTTATTATTTTTTAAATTATCGCAACATTTTTTTAGGTAAAATATTGATGCTTTATATCGAAAAAGGAGAGATGAAATCGATGGAGTTGCAAATGAAATTTTTGTACAAATAGTAAAATAGTACAAATTTTACTATTCCTATGAATCATACTCTCTTTTTTTAATTCAGATTAATTTTTGTGTCTCAATTGTATGCTTTGGTTGCCTTTTTTTTCCATTAATCAAGTAATATCATAAAATACCATTTGTTTCAAAACTGTTTCTTTTATCAATACTATAATAAACAATGCTATTTCTTATTATTACTTTTTTAGTAATATCATAATAATATTATTAAAGGGGATATTTATTTTAGTTACTTAGGTTATTCTTATATAGGCATTATTTGTTTTTTTTCGTTTCAAATTATAAATAATTAATTCATAAAAATCAAAATTTGAGTTTCAGCGTAAGACATTTTTTTATTTCTTTGATTTTTAGGTGGCATTTTTGTACAGAAATCGGGCAGTTTTTGAATCTGCTTAGTGGAAAAAATTATAATTTATCAATTAATAAAGGATATAAGTATACATTAAAAAGTGTAATGTCAGTTACTCTTACGTAATCTCTTTTACAAACATTTTTTAACAGAGATTACATATTAATATTTCTCAACAGCCTGTAAAAATATAATGATTGGTCATCTATTTTAAATATTTTCATCCAAAAGTTTACAAAGAATACAAATATTATTAATAAAGTTATAACATAAATTTAGAATTAAGGAACAGAGATTACTAGAAGAAAACACACTCGCTTAGACTCAGAATATTTCGCCCCTGTATCACACCATGTAAGTATGTGCCAAACAAAATGGCTATTTTTCTTTTCTTTTTATTTTTTTATTTATTATAAATTTATATTATTTAGACTATTTATAATTACTTTAGAAAAATGTATTGATGTAAAAAAAACTACAAATTTCATCGATAAATTTCAAAATTTAATTTCGGTATTAAAAATTAAAATAATATACTCTAAGAAAAGCTATTTTATGATACAAGCAGTAAAGACAAAAGTACCATTTTACAGTGCAGCCCCATGAAAATAACACCACAGTCACACGAGACAGCTTGTTTTAGTAGGTAAAAAACTAATAAAAAAATATGGTTAGGTTAAAATTCTGAATTTTATAGGTTTCTTAAAATTAAATATTATATTTTGGTTCTTTTTATGACCTAAAAATAGGGAGTACATTATCTTCATATAATGTAAAAAAGAAAAAAAGATTATGAAACTCTGGGCATGAAATATAACATTTTTGTTTTTGTTTCCCCTATATAAATCCATCGCTCTCATCCAAACAAAAGCAAGGAAAAGAATTTGTTTCCGATCAGATGAAATATTTTTTATTGTTGAAGAACAACATTACATAGGAACACATTCGCAGGATCCTGAAAGAACACTAAAAGAAAAGTTTAAAGGTAGAAATATTTTTAATTAATGCAATATTAATTAATTATCGACTCAAAGTAAATTAAACTAATTGTCTCAAAAAACTCATTTAAACACGTTTCTTTTACCTTAGTATTTGCGGACGAAATTTGAGTGTATTTGTGTTTTATTGCACAAAAGCTATCTTTGGCGAAACTGTAGAATCACCATGAGAACTGCACAATAGTTTTAAAATATTTATATCAATTCATAATAAAAACGAAATGTAAAATGTGAAAGAAGTCCAAATGTCTATA
The DNA here is from genome assembly GCA_026543865.1 of Argiope aurantia. Lineage (NCBI taxonomy): Eukaryota > Metazoa > Arthropoda > Arachnida > Araneae > Araneidae > Argiope > Argiope aurantia. The sequence continues at coordinate 276,094 of JAPMOR010043355.1, forward strand.
AATTTAAAGAGCACTGAAATGAGAAAAGCGGAATAACGATGAACAAAACTTTAGGTTCTCATAAAGGGTATATCTCTCCAAAAAGTGAAACAAGTATTTGTTTCTTTAAATATTGGAATTTGACATATACTTTCAGTTGCAATGTTGCATGAAATAAGATAAATTATTGTATGTAAGTATTCATTAAAAGTTGTGAAAACTAAATTTTTATATTCCTACCCCAGTGGAAACGTTACAATTAATGTTATATTCTTCTTACACTCATTTATGAGCGCGCAAAGTTTCATACTTCTGTCTGCAAACTTTCATCAGATATTGTAAGTCAAATTTACTGACTTAAGTCACTTTTTCATATCTTGGATTGAAATTTTATGAGTTTTTAGTTGGATATTTCAGGGGTAATATACTTATTATAATAGTTTATTAAAAGGAAAGATTCAAAAAATAATAATGCATATATTAGCTCTTATTTCGTTTTAAAAAAGTGTAAAACAAGACAATAATATTTACGTACACATGATCCAGTTCATAAATAAAGATATGCGTCTTGAATTTGTTCGCAAAGATTTGCTAAGTTGACAGCAGACGCACAGAAGAACGCAAGCGATTCTATAAATAAAAGTCAGGAGATATCAAGTCAAGTAATTTCAGAGGAAATTCAAGAGCCATTGGTATTCAATCCATCAGGGCATTCCTCATTCAACTATCGTCTTATAATAATGTTTGCAATGAGAGAACAGCAAAAGCAATTGATCTATTAATTCAAGCACAATACTATTTAGAACTAAAGATATCGATCAACATTCAGTATACTGATATACAAAAAAAGTTTCCGAAAATGCCACACCACACATATATCGAAAATCATGAGCCTCTCGCAAGCAAAATATTTTTTAAAAATCTTTCTAAAAGCGATCGTTTCACAATTGGTGATTCCATTTCGATTACAGCGCAATTCGTCTAATCTAATGACACTTCTCAGGAAAGAAGAATTCCACCTGTAGTAAGGACCCATTTTAAAACTGTATAGATACCTTATAGATGCTGTATAGATACCGTTTATTACGAAAAAATGTTATCTGTACTATCGTATTTGGAATGTTGAGTTCTAAACTAATTCTCCCTATACTAGCATGAAGGTAACATGAAAAGTAAACCGAAATATTAATTTTTGTGTCACTTGCATTATCTCATCCTTCTATTCCTCTTTTGGTAAGTAAAGGTACTGCATTTTGCTGGGAATTTGGAAAATGGTGTTTGCCTTCTTTTGTAGCTAAATAAAAATTGCAATGACATGCAACAAAAATATCAGCATTTCATACTTGTTACTGAAATATATCATTTCATTTGGAAGGTTTAACAATGCCCGCCACCACACAGAATTTCCAGCAAAAACTTTCATTTTCTTGTTCCATATTGCTCTACTTTTCTAAGATATCTTATATATTCAAATTTCCATGTTTCTCTTCTTTTTTTTCTTTTTTTTTATAAATTTGAAGTTGCAACTATTTACCAATCAAGGAGATCAACAGTAGGCATCGTTAAAAAATTTCTTTCAAGTTTTGATAATTCCTAGGCAAATATTTGTATATGGTAATTTTTCTGTTTCGGATACATTTGTATTTCTAAAGTAAATGTCTCTATTTAATATGTAATAAACTTTTCAAGATTTTGGGTTAACATACCACTGCAAATTTTGTAGATAGAATCTGGAAACTTTATGTGTGCATTGTTGAATGCAACAAAACATTTTAGAAATTGGCACTGTTATACCATGAGGTCACATAAAAATTTAATTTCCTTAACATATTATTAACAACCTCCAGAAGACCAATTACTTTCATCCAACTACCCACTTTATTTAATAAAATCGTGACGCATGACTGAGAGCATTATTTATGTGGGGGGGGGGGGGCGCTTGTTCCACTTTTTCCGAAATATCCTGATGAATATTAGCATTTTATTCAAAAGCAATTTTCACTTAAAAATTTTTTGAGATAAAAGTACTTTAATCTTGATTATAGGATTAAAACATTCCTATTATTAATACTAATAAATAATCCTATTATTAGAAAGAAGACAAACACAGTTCTTTCTACTGAAAGACAGCCTTCACTTCGCCAAACAATGCTAAAAGAAAATATCTGGCTCCCCTTTCGCAGTCTAGGTAACTGAAGGTAAATACGACCTGTTCACCTCAATAGCTAATGGGAAAGGAGCTTATTGCTTCTAGCTGACGTTTGTATTCACTCATAATTACGATAGTAAATCAGTAGCTGGATTTGACTGATGGTACGTTAATTTGTTTGAATTTGCTCCCCGTAAACGGGTTTGACATGTCATTTCACGCTGCACTATAGCTGAATTGAGACGCATTGTTTCTCGAGGTTGCCTGCTATAGAAATTTTAAAGAGTTCTCAATCATTCGATAGTTTACCTTACTCATGTTTTCCATTTTGATCGGTTGAGGGGGTTTCTCTGTTTTGTCATGAACTATCTGGGCATATTTGCTGCGTTTTCTAATTAATTCTTCCTTTGTCGGGTAGATCAGAATCAGCAACGGAATAGACGTTGATAAAATGATATACTTTTTTTTTAACATTTTCTAGATTAATAAAAATGGAATTATATTTTCTATTTAATTTCTTGAAATTTTTGTGGCATTTATTGTTGTTTATTTTTTTAATCTTGTTTAAGATATTTCTGCAGTTTTGAAGGTTTAAAGATTAAGTTGTTATAAGTTGAACGTTGAGATGAAATTATGGAAGTAGAAGAAGGGAACAATACAGGAAAATTCAGTTAAGTACTAAGTAACTAATCTTGCTTATAACAATGCAAATAGAACAAAAAAAAAAAAAAAAAAAGGAAAATTTTTTTCGGCACTGAACTTTATTTTGTTTTCTTTATCCTTTAGTTTTTCTTATTAACTTTCTTTTAACGTTTTATATTAAATGATGAAATATGCCATATTTGAAAACATTTGGTTGAAACAGTTGCTAGAAGTTCCGTTCTCGCCGTTTTTCACTTTTCTTCAAAATAATAAACCATTCTCAAACTAATCAGGTCACTGAAAATAAAATAAAATTCATTCATTGAATTTTATTCTTTTCTAAATGAATTTTGCATTCGTTCATTGATATTTTTCTTTTAAATTTTCTTTTTCTTTCATTCATTGATGCGTTCTTGTGGTTCATTCTGGAAGTAAAGGGGGAGTTTGTAGCCAATTCATATGGATTCTTTCCAAATTCGAAAATTTTTCATTTCCAATTCGGTTGTATTTTTGCAACACTTGAAAGTTAATATTTCATCTTCGCATCATATAAATAAATAAAAGCTTCGTAGTTCTTTTGTATATTAGTTTTTTTTCTATTTAAAGGATAAAAGAAAAAAGATGTCACCGGTTTCGGTTGCAAGAGTGAAAATTCGGCTATTTTCTTTCTGTGGCTAATCACATCACTATCGCGCTTTACCTGTAAAGTGCAGGAATTTATATTTCTTTCATATCTTAGCTAGTATCTCAAACAATCTTAATTTGCATTTGTACAAATAAACTATTGTTGTCGAAATAATCTATTATATAAATAACTGAATTTTAAAATTTTTCTTCAGTCTAGTTGCAATCCGAAGTTGATGAAAAGTATCTGCAAATATATATGTTACGTGCTTTAATGCCTTTCATAGTAGAAAAAAGTATTTTTAATGCAAAAAAGGTCATTCAAACCAGTTCTGGATAACAAAATATCAAGCTCTCATGAATATTTTCAATTCTGAAACATTAAAAAAAAAATCGACTTGTGGTTTGAAGTCAGGAGTTATTAATTGTGAAAATACTTGAAATTATCATCACGAACTTTAAATGATCAGATTCTGTTATGTAGAATAGACAACTTTCTTAAATTCATAATACGTTCATCTTCAATAAATCGGAAAAAGAGAAATAGATGAATTCGAAAGAATTATTTACATGCATATTTCAGTAGAAGCTTCCAGAAAACTTTTCTTTTGTTTCTCTTAGAAAATGTACATTTACTTCGAGATTTGGATTTGTTTTTGATAAGATACATTAATTGATTAAAAATATTTCGTTTATAAAAATTATTTATATGCAGAAAAAAACCATTGAAATTTTTGTTTTTAAATCTCTTATCAAATGATAATTTTATGTGAGCAAACCACTCATTCTACCAATCCGTTTATGAATTGGATTATAAGTTTTAAAGGAAACTGTGCAATTTACAACTTTTTAATTTCGAATATAAGTAAATGTAATTTTGGCCATTTTGGAACATGAAGAGAAATAAAGCATATATTTATGCCTCTCTTCTTAAAGATCTAAATTTGACAATTTAAATCATTATATAAATTCGTATATTTTGAGCGAATGAAATGGTTTTCGGTATTTTTTGAAAATGCCATTGGAATTCAGTAACTGTTTTAAAATCTTGACTAAATAGTGTTATTTGACACCTTTTCTAACTCTAGGCAAAACAATCACTACAAATAAAATTCGTGTCTGTAGCACTTTCTATCATACATCCCATAAATTAATCGGTTACCATAAAAGAAAATATAGAGGTTTTTTTTTTTTTTTTTTTGACGAAAGAAAAACTCTTAAAATTAATTTTAAAAAAGTGTTTTTATTAAAATAAGTTTATTTCTGAAGTATATTTGTTAAGTTTCATTTAATTATTTTTGATTTATTTTGAAATAATATTTTTAGTTGGTCGTTCATTTAAGTATAATTCATAATTAATATATTTTAAAAAAATGATTTGAAGATATGAATTTTATAGGATTAGTTACTAAAAATGTCTACACAGATCTTAATTAAACTCGCGCAAATTATTTTAAAATATAGAATGAGAAATTTTGGTAGATATAATAATATAGAGACTCTGCTGTATTTCGATTTGTACTATTTAAGAGTTTGCAAACAATTCAGATTCAAATGCATTGATTTCAAATTAAAACAAATGTTGTCCATAAAGGGGTTGGTACTATATATTATTATTAAAGACTTGTTTTACAATTTCCATTTTAAAATATTCCATTATATTTCCTACTAAAAAGCGTCAACAATCCTAGGAAACAATTTATTACCCGAACTGAAGGTGCTTCTTTACATGCTCTGTTGGCGGGGAAGAAAAATAGGAAAATTAAAACAACCAAAGGAAAAAACAACCACAGAGTTCCTACGATCGTGTTAATTCAGACACAAGAAATTAATAAAAATTATCCTTTTAAATGAAATTCGTTTTCATCACAATATTCTATCATAACAGATGTAATTTACTTTTCAAACAAGAATTTGCTATAACAAACTAACTCCGTTTTTACTTACTGAAAAAGAAATTAATCCAAGAAAGCTTTGCGTCAACATATGTTTGGAGCTTGGTAGTAACTCGTAATTTAATTATTAAAGCTATCATTTTATTATTGAAACTCAACATAACTGAAAAGCCCTTTCAAACCCTTAAATTTATTTTTGAGGAGGGAAAAAAACCCATACAAAAAGCACTCTAGGCTCTAGTGGCTGAAGGATCTTCTTTTGAGTTGCAGTTGGTCTTAAATGTTAGATACTCATCTTGGATGCTTCCCCGTAAGGGACAAACGAGTCTTAATTATGTTATTATGATAATGATATGAAAGACCTGTTTGGGGATAACTGGGCATTTCACTTTGTGACGTCATATTAAACACTCCTTAAATGTAATCCCGAAGGATAATTTATAGGGAACAAAGACGAATCAGATTCGCCATGCGTCGTAATTAAATTAATCCATGAACCAATTAAGAAAAGAAACTAGAATGTATTTTTCCCCCTTTATAGAAATGTTTTGACAAGAAATTAACAGGTTTCTGCTGGCTTTGAATGAATTACATGATTAGAAAATGGAATTTTCGGCAAATTCGATGTTTTGTATTTTAGTTATTTATTTGAGTTTTATATGCGTTCAAGCATAGCCATGAACCATTATAATCAGTAAGAAATGCAGTTTAAAATTTGTTCTTCGAAAGGTGATCTCTTTGATTGTTGAGATGGGATGGCATTTATAATCCTTCATAAACTTAAAAAAAAAGTAAATGGCTAGATTTAAAAAAAAACAACCCTAAATATTTAAAATTATTCTAAAACCGAAGTAAATAGTAAAGGCTGCGTTCAAAGATGTCCCCATTTATTGTTTGATAATTTATTTTATGTTATTGATAGCTGATTGATTTCTAATTCATTGTTTTTTTAGATACAGTTTTCTTCATTTCGTTGTTGCAATTAGAATAAATGAATGAGAGAAAGAAGATTAAATCTTAAGTATGGCCTAAGAAAAGTAGAAAAATTTTGTAAAATGCTAAAAAGGCGGGAATAACACAGAAAGTTCAGAATTAAAATATCACTATTCATATAAAAGATATTACTATAAAATATCCCTGTTACAAGTAAAATACTCTATTGTAAAAAGGAAGAAATAAAAATCGCCATAAAAATACAGAATCTCAATGGAACGCATTTCAAAATTTAAGGAAACGTCTGGCCCTAAGCGTTTGCGGGGAGGGTACGGGGAAATTCATCTGTTTTGAAATGATACGGAACATTTTTACTTTGTACGAAACAGTCAAAATGATATTTAAATATTTATAACAATTTGTTGTATTTCTGTATCACTTATAAATATGCATCATGAGAGAGATTAAAGTGTTATGTAACAACGATTGAATTATGTTTAAATCAGAAGTTGTTGATAATTTTCTCCTAAAATGCAACTATGATTAGTATTCGTATAGTTTTTTCTTCTTCTCCGCTGTTCACTTGATAGCTAATGAATCGATACAAAGCAAAGACTTTTTCTGCAACTGATTGTTTTATGCCATACAAATAAAAAATATAATAATAGCCCATTAACATGCTGAGATTTTTTAAGATTTCCTTTTCACTTGAATATTTCAAAGACAATTTTGCACAGAACATGAAACATAAATTTTGAGAAATTATTATGAACATAGCCAAATTATGATACGAAATCTTGAAATGACTTATAATTTCAAAATTCCTCAAGTTAGCTTCCATACATCATGTGCAGTTGTTTAAGAATGTAAACGTGAGATGGCATTAATACTGAAAAATACAGCTTACAGAAGAATAATTATTATTTTTGGTGAATTGCAAGTCTTACAAAGAATGCTGAAAACCTAGATGAAAAGAAAACTATTACGAAATTAAAGTATCGGAATCTCATAACTGATGTGGTAAATACAGACGCTATATGCAGAATGAGAAAGAAGTATAAATGAAGACTTTATGCTGATTCTGCTATAAAGTTTGATAAAAATAATTTCTTTTGATTCATTATTTACAGACATGCCTTATAAATTGAAATTCTACAAATATTTTTGTATCATGTGTATAACATTGTCCAGACATGTGTATAGAAGAGTATCCGGTCAGGCTATCTGTTAGTTAATGGTGTGTATGGAAGGGTGCCCGGATTGAGTGTAAGTGATGCAAAGCATTGTCTGCCCATGTGTATAGCATTGAAAAAAAATTATGAACTTAAAAGAAATTATGTAGGTCAAATTTTCTTAGTCAATATTATATAGATACCTTTTAACCTTAAAATAATTACTGTATTCTGTAAATAAGTTTTCTATCACTTATCTTTATAAAAATTAGAAGTAAAAATGTTTTTTTAATGGAATATGTATAGGTTTTTTTTCCATGCATTAAAAATTTGCGTATTTTCTTCTTTTTTTTCATATTTTCTAAAAATAGCAAAAACTTTCATTTCTTTCTTTCTGCAAACTGTTTTAAACGACGAGATAGTTACAAATTCTACATATTCAGTGGTATTGCACATCATTTGGACATTTTTCGAGAAAAACATTTGCATTCGAAACTCTTCTTTTAATGAAATTTGTGTGTTTTCTTTACTAAGCGTCATCCGTGTATCATTCAAACTGTTGAATTTTGAAATGTTCTGAATTGCTTTATAAAAATGTATTTTTTTCCCTTCATTTGATGGAATCAGCTCTTCTCTCAGCTTTTTTGTATTCTTAAATAGTTAATAGAAAAAAAATCGAGTATGCATTTTGTTATTGCCATTAGGCACAAAATTTTAAACAGATCAGCGATTCTAATTACAAAACCACATGCCAAATTTAATCTATTTAGCTAAAAAATATACTGGAATTTTCATGTTCATATGCAACCGCTGACGAATTCAGTTTTCCAATGGTATTGCTGTTTTCCATGTTACAACTAACTCCTTCCAATTTCGTTCAAAATCAAGATCATTCATTTGTATAGTTTTCCAGTTGACAGACAGAATATTGTCTAACATTTGATATGGATTTGCCAGTTTAGTAACCGCATATCAAACTTCATTTGTCCACTTCGCTTTGAATTTTTATATTTACTGATAGGTAGATATAATTTAAAAAATGAAGGTAAATCTGAAACATGAATGTTCATCAAATCATCAACGATTTCAATATTTTCTCTTAAAGTACTTTGTATACGAGAAAAAAAGTACTATTATCACAACATACATTTTTACAATCCATGTTACTATTTCGTCGAATCCATTCGTTTTTCATTTTATCTGAATAAATCATTCTCTATACAAGAGAACAACCTCTGTCACTCTACTTTAAGTATCGATATCACATTTCATCTATTGTATCCTTGATTTTATTTGACTCTTTTGAAGTAATATTTCCCTATCTAGACAGCCACCAAACAAAACAGCGTTCGTAGTCAGCAAGTGAAAATGTTTCATCTGGTGCCTTGTTTAACACGCAGAACATTTGAAGGATATTTGGCACATGAAAACACCTATTTTTTTCTACAACTTCTTAAAATGATGAGCCTTTTTTCCCTTTTTACAGTTCCCTTCCTTTTTCAATTCATCACTGCCAACAGAATTTCAAGACACATATATGATTCCCTGAAAAGTTCTTTTTTACTGCGAGAAAATGATCCCGTTTCATTCATAAGTCTGGCCCTCCTTTTTTCTTGGAAATTCCAGGAATGATTTTCATAGCATAGCGTTCCGTTACTCTAATCCTGTTGATGCGATGCTGCAATGAAGATGAACTGATGACTGGTTAAAGTGAGTGGTCTCAGTTATGTGGATGTTTTTGATAATTATTTAGTAGAACGTGGCGTTCTTTGATAAAGAATACTTCATTAGAAATGGCAACTTTTATACAATACAAGTACAGAAGTAGGATTTTATTATCATATAAGTCGAATCAAAATGCTCATTATTGCCATGGAATGGAATGGAACAGAATTGAAGAGAGTTGCGATCATTTGTTCACAAAAATAATGAATCTTATAAAGCAGTGTAGTTTCATGCACATAGAAATATTTCCAAATAAAGCAATGAAATTGAAATGAAACCAGTTTGTGTCATTGGCACAGTTAACTCTTTTAACTGCGAGTGCGATTTCTAGGGGGAAAAAAGCTAATCATATATTTTTTATATATAAATATCCGGATATTATATCAACATCATCCACTTTTATAAGCAGAAAAAACGAATACTTATTTCATTTCTTTTAATGAAGTGGGTGAAAAGGGCAATCATTATATTTATTTTAAATTTTAAAAAATATGCTTTAAAAAAGACCTGCGTGGTAAAAAAAAATATTTTTTATAGCTTTAAATGCACAGTCATATTCATGAGTTTAAAACGAAGCAACTGTAACTAATGCAAATCTTGTCATTTTATTTTTCTGCAATCGTGTCAAATAACATCTTTTTTGGGAATATGTCATCGTATTGATTCAACTAACAGTTTATGATAACGATGACATATCTATGAATTTGACGTCCTTTTTGTATCGCAATGTAGTTCTATGCATACTTATATTTAAGTGTATAAGTTTAAAAATTCGATAAATGAATGCATGTGAGAAAAACGGGTTTTAAGAGTTAATCTATACTTATAATAAAGCTCAATGTGTGTGTGTGTGTGTTGGCACTCTGCAGGCCAAACCATTCAACTTACAGCTACCAAATTTGGCAAGTGTATACCTTGGAGGCCAGGAATATGCACCTGGGGGTTATTTTTTCGAATTTTTAATTAGAATTTTATTTATTTAAAAATTAAGCGAAATTTTGATGTGTTTCTGCTATAACTTCCGAAAATATTACCGCACAAAAAAAGATTTTTACATGAAGTTAAAGATCAAAAATTTATCTTTTAAATGATACCAATGTTTTAACCTTAAAATTAAATTTCTATTTTTAATTAATTTTTAAATAAATATTTTAACTATGTTTTTCAACAATTTTTTTGTACAAAATAAAAATAAAATTTAAGCTGCACGAGCACGTTTCGCATTCATGGGAAAAAATTAGCTTTTTTCAAAGTGTTGCCATCACATTGATTAAAGCTCCAATTAAAAATAAATTAAATCTTTTTGGAAATGAAATCGTCTGTAGGAAATGAAGCAAATAAGAAGTACTATTTTTTTCTAAAAAATAAATTCAAGAAAAATTATTTTATGATCTTTTACACTCTCTATATTATTAATCCAATACATCAGTTTTATTTTAAGGCAAGTTTTGTTTAATATGATTAGGATATCCATTCAAATCAGGGTCACACAGCTAATTTGTAAACCTTTAGTAAGACACAGATCTGCTCAAATGATCCAAATGGAAAATGATTAGATTTTATGTAACTTGATTCAATAAATGCTCTAATAAATAACGAATTTTTAATTTTACATAAAGCTTCTGCTGTGGAAATCACGATAAACAAAAGTTCTTGAAACACTAATATTTTAAATAAAAAGAGTTAATTTCCAATCAACTAAATCAATCACTTAAACTGACTGATTTATGAAAATTTGAATATTATTATTCTATAAAAAAAGGATAATTTTAGATTTTCCATCGATCGTTTCAAAGAAAATACACCAATCAGCGCGCAGGTTTCTCGAGATTAATTGGCCTAAGATTATGAAAATGTTGAGTTTTTCTAAATTTTTAACATTCAAAGCTTCATAAATAAGTCTTAGTTGATCGTGGAAAATAGAAACATTCATTCATCTATTTAAAATTTGGTGTGTCCAGAATATTTCTCAAAATATGATACCTTACTGCATGAAATTTAGACTTCATAATTTTTTACATATATTAATAGGCCAGAACAAAATATTATTATTGATTTCATTTCAATCATTTGAAAGCAAAACTAAAAACTGAATTTTATGCTGAATCTGAGAAGTTTTTGTTGAATTATTCTTTGTGATATGACATAAATTATGAAAGATATTTTATAGTTCCCATAAGACTTAAATACCGAGAGATTCTGTTTGCAATACTCATATTCAATAACAATAATAATAAATAAATAACAATAAAGATGATAAATAAAATAAAACACTTGGTTTTATTAAAAAATATCTTTATATTAATTGCAATTTCATCATTTCCACTTTAAATTAAAATTGAAGTTTTACCGGAAATGACAAGAAATTAGCAAAATATATATAGTAAATTGAACGAAACGATCTAAACAACTTTATAAGTTTGGTATGAATATCAAAATTTGAAGATTAAAAATGTTTTGTTTGAGAATCTATTAAGAGACAAGTGACTTAAAATGTTTAATTGAAAATTGTAGCTAGCGGTAATACTGGTGAACCGGCTGGTCGCCAAAGGCGGCTAGTATCTAATAGGTAAGATCAGTCAGCCAATTCAAATGAAAAAAAGAAAGAATCAATAGAATTGAATGAAGTTTCTAGTAACTGATATATCCTTTTTTATGTAAATTTCATATGCAACATTTATTTCAGTTTAAATGAGCTTGTTGAGCTTAAAATAATAAGTATTAAAAAGAAACACATCTACTAAGGGAGAAGTTTATTTTTATGAGAACTTCACTAACTAAACAATAACTAACCAATATAAATAAGTACCGATTATTATTTTATAAGTTTCTATTCATGAAATGACCCTTTTCGTGTCAATCTCACGTTGCTGCAATGAAATGAGTTAAAATATTTTTAAGGACATTTTAAGGTTATCATTTTTATCTAAAATTTCGTAATTTATATGTGCTTTAATCTTTCAATTTTTCTTACCAGTACAGGAAACAAGCTAAAAGAAATAGTATAATCTTTACCTTTTCTAGAAAAAAACTATTTTTTAAGTTTTTAATTCAGTTATTTCAGGAATGAAAGACAAAATTTCTTGGATTAAAAATTTTTTACCATTGGATTTATTTATTACCAATGCGTTGAATTTGTACTTTTATTGAAAATTGTTGCTTACATTGTGGCACGAATATATTTTATTTTTGACCAATATTTTCGTCCTCTTGTGGCTGAAAATGAAACAGTAATATTCTTTTTCAACTATCATATAAATTGAAATAAAAGCTTATAATGAACATTATGTTTAATTTTGTTAGTAGCTCAAATTTAAGCGAAATTTTTATTTAAATAATTATTTTTTTATTTAAGTTAGCTCCTGAAAGAATTTTTTTGGAAGGTTTATTAAATACCTTGTATCGCCTCCTATAGTTTATATCTGAGAGGATCATCCGATTACTTAATAGGCTGCGGTGGCCTAGTGGTAAGGTCTTGGCTTTGAAACTGGGCGGCTTCAGACTCGAGACCCGATTCCGCCGTGTAAGCAGTTCAGTGCATGTCAAATCTATCGGGGCCGAACAATATCCCACTGGTGTGGAAGTTTGGAGAGGAACTACCAGCTTAGGTGTCATCTTCGTCATCTGAAAGCGATTCAAAATTACGAGATCCGTCCCAAATTAACCCAAGTGTTGCTTTGAAACAAGAAGTAAAAAAACCCCATTTATTTAATTTAAAAGCATTAATGAAAATTATTAACATAACATATTGCGTGTTAACATTATTTTAAACTTTTAATCGATTTGCTAATGCAATTTATGACCATGATATACTAAATTTCCTTTTTCTCAGGTATGCCGTGATTGATATTCTGAGATTCCACACTGATATTTAACATGATGTTCTCGATTGACATTGATGTTTAGCATCTACGTTCCTTCTCTTTTTTTCTTCACTTGTGCTCTTTGTTTGAGGGGAAAATCCGGATTCCGCTATCCGATCATCATAAATAGCAATAAAAAAAAATCTAAGTTGACAAATGTGGCTCCAGTATTTTAAACTCGCTGTCTGTATCGCGTCATATTGGGAAAAGTTGATGATATTTACATGTTGATGTTTCTATTTCAATGACTTTTATAAGACGGTTATTACAGATGATGATTTCAAATAGCTGTTAAATATACTTTGGAAGTCTGTGAAAATAGAGGAAAAGTGCGCCTGTAATAATGATTATTAGTAATGCAATTTTTATTCATAAGAAACATTGCTCACACTTTTCCTTTTTAAAGAAATTTTGAAATTGAATCTTGGTACCCTATTATACCTAAATATTCTATCCAAGGGGTATTTTTCTTAAAAGGCTTTTCAGGCATACAACAACCTTTAGTGAATAATATCACTCATGCTTGAGGTTTCAAGAATAAAATGAATTAAAATCTCAATGGTCACTGCTATTGAAATCATTTAAGAAACAATCTCAATCAGTCAGTATAGATAAAAATATCAATTAAAAAAATTAAACATGGCGATTAAAATTTAATTATATCTTATTTCTAAAGGAAAATGCTCAGAAATATTTCCAGAATCAAAATTTTTTTGTTGCATTTATGGAATTTTTTTTTGGAGGGGGGAAATATTCCTTACACACTTGAGGCAAAGGATTCTTTTAACTGTATCCATTAGATATTCATTAAAATATTAAACTAAGATATATATTTAACCTGTTCGTTCAAAATCGTAAGGATTCGGTCATGAAGTTTTGGAGCATCCACCATTCAGCTCGGACTTAGCACCCTTAGTCTTTCATCTGTTTACACCCCTGATGAGGTTCCTCTGCGGTCAGAAGTTTGAACTCTGATGAAGACCTTAAACGGGCCCACGGCGTTCTAGGAGACTGGGGTTTTCAAACGTCTCCATCGCTGGGACAAATGGCTTAACATGAATGACAATGACATTATGTCACTAAGGAATAAATTTTTAATACTTTCATTTCCGTTTCATATTGTTATTCATTGCAATTTTTATTATTATGCTCAAAACTATATTCGTTACTTGTTGATACCCCTTTGAAATTTATTTTTCGTTAAAAGGTTGGAGAAAGTTTTTAAAGAAAATGAGAAAGAATTTCGACAGTAAAAGCCGTTTAATACTTCTGCTTTACATATAGATATTATTGATGAAATCTACAGAAGATTGGAAAAGAACAAAATCAATGAAGGTCGAATAACAAACAACATGCGTAATAGTTATGTTTCATCCAATGTTAATATTGTTTACAACAAAAACATGCATTTACGCACTGAATTTTCAATCAAATATGTTTTCAGTAAAATAAAACAAAGTAAACCATCTTCATGCCTAAAGCAAATTGAAGATAACTCAAATGTTTATCCTCTCATATACCATATGATATCTGAAACAATGAATCCCATCATCTTATCTGATGCGCTAGTTGTACGCCAATAAATTTGCACCGTTTGAAAAGACAAATATGTTACGATGAAAACTAAAATCGGAGCTGATTCGTTCCGCGAATAAATATTCATGCACCGTTTGCGGAGGACACCCACCTTGACCTCTGTGACGTGGTCATTCGTCAAAGGACACAATCCCGGGATGATGAATCGTCAGTCGCAGCGGAGGCATGCAGACCACTGAGATACCATCCATTCTGGTTCCGACGTAGACCGCACAGGCTTTACCTGTACCGCCGTGGCGACAGGTCCACGCATATTACGACGAGGCCAGCATCAATTGAATGCAACCCCCCGTGGAGCGCTTCAGAATAAAACCGTTTTGCTCACTCGGGAGTGCTACGAGCCCTTGTTTGCTTTGCGCTGCTTTCCATTCGTTATCATTACCAGATATTGTACGAACACATAGATAGAGTGCATGTAGGCATTAGTTTTAAGACTGGAGCCATGTTTTGTTACATAAAAATAATCTACCCTTTCTTGACATAAAATCGATACATATTAGTCATTCTATACATATCTCTATAAGTATTATTCTTCAAACAAATTCCCCTCCCCCCTCTCATTCTTTATTTTTGTATTTGCTTTTACTATTTTAAAATAATTTTTTTGTCGAATTCTTTAGGAAAATTGACGTTTTTTATATATTTCTACAAGAAATGTTTAGTTCTATAAACTAGACAATGGTAGCATAGTGTCCTGCTTAGGTCAAGACAGTCGTAGATTAAATAGCATTTCTATCAATCCTAATTTTTATAATTATTTTGACTTTAATGATTCTTTTCCGCGAAACGTGAGGCAGATTATTTAACTGCATGTTAACTTAAGCTGTACTGTGACGTCATGTCCTTTTTCATCTGCAAGACTGCATCAAATATGAAATGCATTTAGATATCAAATCGATACGCATTTGACTTATATAACTTGAGTATCATAATCCTTTAGAGAACAACTTTTTTCTTCCAGAATTCATCTATATACATTAAATTCATTACAAAAAATAATTCTACTCAGGTTTTCACCTGGGCTGTACTAATATATATATATTAATTTCCCAATGTGCATTTGAATTGATTTATTTATTTATTTATTTACATTTCTAAATAAAATAAACGTGAACTGGTTTCAAAATTAAAAAAATTATACTCCGCAGTTGAATTAACTGTTAGTTTATTCAAGATAGATACAATAATGCTTAACTCTTGGAATTTTAAAAGCTATTAAATCTTCGACTGTTGTAAGATAAGCGACATTTGTGCTTTATAACGTAAAGTAGAGAATACTGTAGTAAAAAAAAAATTTCTGTAAGACATTAAAACTCCGATAAGTCAGTATTATCATTGGGAAGTTGAATAATAAGACACTCTTTCGTTGCAATAATTAACTTTAAAAAATCGTTTGGAAAATATTAATGCTCGGAATTCCAACTCTATCAAATTTGTGCCATGGCTTCTCACATCAAGTTTCTTACATAATTTTGTGAAATATGATGAAACATAAATTTATGTTTATTATTAGATACTTTTATCATAAAGCGAATAAACTAATATAGACCAATAGGTTATTAACTTCACTTTAAGGAAAATTGATTAAAAGTTTTATTTCAAAATGCAGGTAGAAGATACGGAGAGATTTTATTACAAACTTCATTTTAAGAAATGATGCATTTTTAAAATTTCAGTTTATGAGCTAAAAACAGAAAGAACAGCTGCCGTATATAATGTGAAAAGCTCTACATCACATAAACGCATTAAAAGAGATTTAAAAACTTTTTTTTTTAACTTCTGTATTTCGAAGTTAAGAAATTGTATTTCCTATCAAGTTTCCCGACATCGTCCGTTACGGTACCATGTTTGATATGGAAGAAGATAAAAGTCTTCCTACGTAATTATTTAGTTCTTGAACTAATTGTTTCCTTTCCACGCTTCATTATAAATTAATTCATTGAAAAGAAACATTTAAAATGCTGCATGCATGGTTTCTATAATAAACTAGCCTTCTTAAAATACAAGGTTACCACATTATTGGTGAACAATAAAATTATCCCTGCACTTAACCGATGTCTGAGATAGAAAACTGATAGCTCAAGGTCTTTCTTGCATGGAAGAAAGCCTTTTATTATATCCTGATCTGGTTTTCCTGCTATAGTTAGAAAGTTTCACTACAGAATATTTGCAGATGTTTTTTATTAATTTTCGCGAAAGAAGTTAACTTTATTTAAGCAAATGAAATCAGAGATTTATATGGATTTGAGAAATTTCGAGTAATTTAGATTAAGTTTTAAATAAAAAGAACATTTACTCCTCATATAAAGATACGAAGGACGAATTTGAAACACCATTAAATATTTACGTTAAATGTTTATTTCTGATTCTTTTTTGTAAAAATGCCGTTAAAATCTGAAAGTTTGAACATGTAAGAAGCATCAAGTCTTATTAAAATCCTAGATCATTAAAAAAAATATTTTCTTCCTGACATATTGAGCTCTTCAAGGTAAAAAGAGAAGTTTGTGGCATTTAATTATAATTGTAACAGTGAAGTAACTCGGTTTCAAGATCCCTTTGCATAATTTAAAAAGGCTATTTACTCATTTGCTTCAGATGTGAAAACGCTTGTGGTACTATAGAGTATAACTGTTTTTATATTAATTTACTTTTAAACTAGCTTAAGTAGTTTTTAAAAATAAACATTAATAGTTTTAAAACGCTACTGTTTAAGGTCAAAGAAAGGTCTTTTTTTTATTTACCAAGTACAACTATTTTAATTATTTTATAGATGTAATTTTTTTTCCTTTCTTTGAAAGTAAAGTCGCTTTAAATATTTTTGCTTAACTTACAAGTTTCATATATTCAACAAAGAAATTTTGCAATTAAATTTTTATGCACTTTTTGTAGTACTAGATGACTGAATTTGTGCACATTTGTGCATTTTTGAGGGCAGTATACTATTTCAATTTGTGCAAAACTTAATCATTAGTTAATGATTAATTGAATTAAAATTTGTCTCTATATCATTAACACCTCCTGATAGAGAGTTGGTATAGCAATAGATTTCAAGAAGCGTAAAACTGAAAATAATTTGTGTAAAAACAATTTGATGTTTAGTATGCTTATAAATTTCTGTTTTCGGTAATTTTTTAGAAATTAAATTCACTTCTCGCAAGTTTGACCAATGCACAAAAGGATTAAAAGATATATGAAAAAGTAAAAATTAGTTGAATGGAGAAGTTTCTTAAATCAAGACTTTTAATCCAATGTTTTGGAAACTCAAAATTTTAGTTTTATATTTAATTCTTACAGACTATAATATGCTTTATGCACTGCATTTCCCTCTTCAATAGCAGTACCCTTCCAAAGCCCCTAGAAAAAAAAAAGCAGTCTCGTATTTGTTTGTTGTATTTAAAAGCATTCTGTTTTTAAATACTTATTGTGAGATAGAATACAGATTCTTTCAGAATTGCTAGTTGTATTTAAAAAAACAAATCGACATCAGTACGAGAATGCCGTTTATTTGGAAAGAGCTCTGTTATTTCCATCTATCATCGCAAGATGCTTTATGACTACTAATAGTTAAAAACGAGTCATGGGGGAGTCTCCTGCTTCTTTATTGTGGATGCCTTTAAGATGACAGATCTTCCCTTAGGGCTCTTTCGGGTGAAAACATAACTCGGATCACATACGGCACCTAAATGCCTACTTTTTTACATTTATGGCAGACGCGAATCAACTTCTGCCATATTCAGAGAAGGATCGCACATAAAAAGTTGGCATATCGCGTGATTTGTTGATTCCTGACTCATACATTATAGTTGAGTGAATGCTGATTTCCGGGAGTAAATTGTAGTCTCCTTCCACCACCACCATGCTAATGACGTTCGCCCGTCATCTAAACATTCGCAAACGGCTACACCAAGATAAAAATCAACACAGACCACACGCACGCTTTCTTTTTCCTTTAGATGTTAGATTCGGAATCACAACACATTTTTTAATTATTTTAAAGTTTTATGCAAGAAATAATTTTCCTTTGGAGCTTATTCAGGTGGTATCGTTTTAATATTAACTTTGCTGTGAAATGATTTGTAATAGAGAGATTCAAATATTATTTGCAAGAAATATTTCGCTGTTTTTACACAAAGCGAGAACAAACTACTTAACAGATATGATACCTGACAAGAAAATTACTTTTTCCTGACATAATACATTATTTTTGTTTTTCTAATAAATAATTTTAAAAGATTGTAATGAAAGCACGTCATTTGTTTTACACGATATATCATCGCAATGCTTACAATTTCATTAAGTTGGATTTGATTGTTGAAATTGCGAGTTCTTATGCAACAGAAAGTCGGTTTTCCACAATAATTAGAATTTGAAGGCAAAACGAGTGTTTTGAATTTGGATTAATGCTACATATATAAAAAATTGAATGTAGTTAAATTTCTTTTTAGTTTGAAAAAAGTTTGAAATTTTCAGAAACTGTACCCCATTTTTGATCAATCAAGTGATAGAAGGCGATCGGTAAATTTGAACTAAACAGGATATTCTGGAAGGAAAAGAAAGAATTTTCTATAGTCTATTAAGTAGTGCTTTTTTATATATTTGTTTCATTATACTTTCAGTTAATAATGAAATATGCACAGTAGAGACCAAAATCATAATTTTATTTGAATTTCTCCTGTTTTGTAACTTATCAAACGTTATTTTATACTGAATGCAAATGATTATGAAACATTTTAGAAAAAATTATTCGGTATTAAGTCTAAAAATATTTTCAGCACAAAAATGACTCAACTTAAATAAGTATAATTTTTTTAACGCAGAAACAGGTCTATATTTAATTGAGTCGATATGTAATTGTTAGGAGATTTTAATGTCAGTAGATAACCAGTAATTTGATGAAAAAAGTTTTTATTTCAAACAAAATTAGGAATATGCTTTCTTAGTTACTTTGTTTGTTTCCATATGCTTATTTTTTTTCTTAAAATGGGCCAAACCATTTTATTGTCGATAATGGATTGCAGTTGCCTTAACTGAATACTCTAAAATAATATCTCTAAAAGGGTAAAAATATATTCAATAAGGTTTTCAAATTTGAGTGGAGGCGCAAAACGTTTTTGGCAATCAATACGAATGTTGCCTTTTTAAAATAAATATTGCTTCATGTTACTGTCTATATCCAAAAATTAACATTCGCATGAAACTTACATATGTCAAGCAAATATCTATATCTATATATCTCTCTCTATATATAAAGAACTCAAATATTGTAACAGAAACACTTATAAATATACTAAGCAATGCCAAAATGCTCTCTCTATTTTTTTTTTCAAAATTATTATTTATAAACATTTTTCTATTCAAATTTTAAAATGGCAAGAAAGTTAGTTTTCAATAAATTTGTTTGAATTTAGTTTTGAAAAATGTTTTATTTCTCAAATGTAATTTAATTATTTATCTTCAACGATTTTATGCCTAGTTTCTATGCTTGCAATAAATGACAATGGAATGTATTAAGAAAACAAGTTGAAGATAATACATTACAGAAATAGCAAGCTTGTTCGTATAGAATGAAAGCAGTATTTTCTTTAATAAGAACTAGTTAATGAGCTCTGGAATGCTTAGAGTGTTTCGATCATATTTATACAATTGTGATCAAAATCCTAACATTTTGAAAGGGAAATATGAGTATTAGCTTATTCATCTGTTGTAATGTGCAGTAATTCTTCGCCCAATGACTCGGTGAAATATGTTTATGTGAAAAAGTCAGTTTTGAAAAAGTTAGAATTCTTAGGTTGTTTCTTTTATAGTCCCTTCTGTCACGTCGAGCAAAAATTATTTTCTAAGATAAAAATAGATTTCTTAAAAAACTTTATTTACAGCTGAATATTAATCTATAAAAGATAGTATACTAAAAGCTGACATTAACTGAAACATGTGCAATATTCATTTGGCGTCTAATTTTAATCACAGGAACTTAAGTACCATTTTGACAAAAAGAAGCAATTTCTTTTTCAGTGTGTTTGAAAATTAGGCGAAGCACTCTTATCCCATTGTTTGGAGTAATTCATACTGACCTCCGTTGTTTACGGCAGTGTCAGGACTGACGACGGAGTTAAAACCATTACTTCTTGGAAGCAATTCTCTTCATCTTTTGAGCACTTAATTCGGTAGTTCTCTCGTTAAAAGCTGAGTCCATATGTCTTTGTCAGAAAGCACTTGAGACTCTACGTCGATGCCGGTGGTCACAAAGGTGAAAGGTCCGCTCAGGGAAGAAAACGATTTGTGGTAGGTCACGATCGGTAAAGGTCACAAAATGTCTCCGACAGGAAAACTATTTATATTGGAGTTATCAGTAGCTATTACTTTTTCTTGTAGGGGAACAGTGATGTCTAAGTTTCGCTCCATCTCATTGAAGGTTAATGTGGTTAAAATTGTTATATTGACTCCAAGAGTATTCAGAGCACTTGAGATATTCAGAAACTAAGAATATTGGAGTGATTAGTCGCAATGATAATTTTAGATGCTATCACCTTCTTTAGCTGGGAAGTAGGTTTCTTATATTTTTGTGTATTTCCTTTTAAATGCCCAGGTCAAAGAAATTATTAGATTATAAAAATTCAGTAACATATAAAAAAATGTGTTTTGAAAGTTTCTGAGAGCTGAAAACGATGAATTCAAAGTAATTATTGAATAATAATATGACTGGGATAGTATTGAATATTTATCGTTGGCTATTATTATAACGAATTTCAGTAAAGCGAGCACTAATGCAATGCAGATATAATTGCTCAGAAATTTTTATCAGAATTGTAGGAAATATATATCATAAAAACAAAATCTTTTTAAAACTAATTTTAATTTATTAACACTGGCAATAATGTCGCAACTTAATTAAACTCATATCCTAGATTACTTCATTAACAGCAAAAAATAATAAAATATGAAATTAATTTTATTCGTATCTCTTGGTAAAATTAAAACTACATTTATTTCATCATGATGTTTAATTGTTTAGTGAATTTTGGCAAAAAATAGCTCACATCTTTTTAATTTTTTTCAATTCATCCAAGAAAAGAAGATAAACTTAGATTATAACGAGAGATATAGATATTCAATATTGTTAATGGAGATTCTTAGATATCCAATGCAGATAGTTGTTACTGCATCATAAATTGTGGGAATCGAACATTTTTCTTTGTTGGTTTTACCTTCGAAGGATAAATCGACTGCATTTTCATGTTCTACATTTAAAAACAGTCACCACAACAGTATCATTTGATGCACTGGAAATCCTAATGTCAATGTTGCAGTATTTGAAATGTAAAAAAAAAAAAAAAAAAAAAAAAAAAATCCTTTTAAAATGTGTTGCGGAATTCTATTGACATCAATTTGTAACAAATAACATTAAAACTTAGAAAAATTTTGATTTATGCTTTGTGATAAATGTAAAATGAATGGTACAATGTAACGCTAATAGAATTGAATCTCAATTGATATTTTAGTTGTATGGTAGATAAGCCCAGTCGCCTTTGCGTTCATTAACTAGTTCCATTTGCGCTCACATTGTAGATTTACTGAAGCTTCATTACCTTTGGCAAGAAAACTCAGCGAACAATTAGAATAGCTACAGAGAATGCACTTTTCTCATTTTGATAAGAAAATGATTAATGAATGTGGATTCTTTTTTTAGAGCATAATCATCCTTTTTCAGACAAAAAATTAAAATAAATACCAACTTTAGCACTTCAATTTTCTTTCGCTTAAAAACGCTTAAAAGCATTCAATTATTAACACTTGAAAACGAATTACACCTTTTTAAATCAGTTAACATATAAAAAAAATTCAGATTTTCATTTAAAGTTATTATTTTTTACATAAATTTTGCAATTAAGCTATTTTTTCAATAATCTTGAATTCTGATTTAATTAATACGTTGTTGATGAAATAAAACTTTTCTCTCAGTACTAATAAGTCGGTATGAATATTATACAATATAAATCTGTAATTTTTACTAAATATTTAACAAAATTCATTCCATTTCTTTACTAACTGAAATGCAGTCAGTAAAGAAATGCATTAATTTGAATTTTTAAGTAATGTATCATTCATGATTAGAGAAAATGATTCTGAAGTCATCTTCACGATGAATGTTTTTTAAAACAACTTTTTAAATCTTAGGAATTCTGCTTATACAATTATCATGGCTGTTATGCTGAAAAATTTCTTGTTATTTCTGGAATATTTCTAGATTTTATAAAAAAAAATGACTAAGAAAATAGATATTCATAGAGCACATTTTCTCATATGAAACATGAAGAAAATGAATTCGACAGGAGAATAAAGTTTTGAATTACGACTGGATTTATGTATTGGCTTAAAATCTTAGTTTAAGTGATATAAATGTGTAAACTAATAAAAAAATTCTCACTTAATTGTTTGGTAGATCGAACGATTACTACATTCTACATAATTACTATTCGATAAGGCTTCTCTTGTTTGAGAATTCTGTTGAGTATTTTAAAAAATAAGTTTGTTCTAGGAGGGCTTGATTTCTAAAAGATATTTTTTAAGGCGGTAGAAATAACGGAAGTTTATCGTATTGAAACATTTAATCATTGTATAATGAGCAAGGATGGAGATGTAATTTTAATGAAATAAAAATGGTATATTTTATTTTATTTGAATTATATTGAAAATTGAAATTAAAACATATTAAGAAATGCACTTTAAAGTAGAAAAAAAAACTAGTTTAGTAAGATTGTATTAGCATAATTTAATAACTTTTCGTAGGTCCATTTAAAGAAACTGACATCTCAAATTGTAACACCAATTTCTTTAAGCAAAATTAAGCAAATTAACATCAGCACATAATGTTTGAACTCAAGTTTGAAATTTATAAATTGAATCATTTCTTGCTCTTTGCTTGTTTACTCACATACGGTACAAAAATGCTCAACCTCAGTTTTTGTTCTGCTTGAACCAACACTTAATGTTTTAATACCCCTGCATTGTGTCTTTTTGCTTTATCATGTTCCAATTTATGAGGCTTCATAATTATAACTGCGTTCTCTGCGACATAATAATCCCTTTGATTGGATTATGGAATTCAGGCAATGATTTCAGGTTCAACCTTAGAAACTTTTAAGTACCCCCTTCCCCCCAAAAAATCAACCTAACCTTTCTTTAAAGTACTTTAATAAGAATATTATAGTAAATTATAATCAAGAAGGTTTCTTCTCTGAGGGTATAACATGCTAGGGTATTACCTTTTACTTAAATATACTACTTGCTTTCAAGCAGCGTAAGGATTATTAATCTTTAAATGAAAGGATTATTAATATTTAGATGAATAATGATATGTAAATATAAACACTTGTTTATAAATGCAGTCCGTAGTCAATAATGATATTTCTTTTATATTTAAATGTATACTTCTCAAAGTGCCTTAGACACCACTCATTTTTAGAATGTGATAAGTATCCATATTGTTTCCCATCGCCATTGGTATAGACTTGACTTCCGCGGTGGCCTGGTGGTAAGGTCTCGGCTTCGGAACCGGCGGGTTTCAGGTTCGAGACCCGATTCCACCGAAGAACCGTCGTGTAAGGGGGTCTGTTGCACATTAAATCTGTCTTGACCAAACGTCCTCCCGTTGGTGTGGTGTGGAGAGGGGGGGTGCCAGCTCAGGTGTCGTCCTCGTCATCTGACCGCGGTTCAAAATTACGAGGTCCGTCTCAAAATAGCCCTAGTGTTGCTTCAAACGGAACGTTAATATAACTAAAACCAAACCAAACTAAATGGTATAGTACTTTCTGTGATGACGATGTGAAACAATCTTTCTCTCATTTAATCATTTGAAGAGCCGATATAGATTTCTTCATAGTATGTCACTTATTAAATATGATCAAATTCAGGAAGACAATTGTACTGTTGAAGAATTTTGTGAAAAAGTAAAAAGAACTAAATCTTATTGATATTCATTTAAGCTTGAGTTGGAAAATACTTGCTACGTAATTTGTTTCGTTCTGTTAAATTAAGTGAAGCAAGTTAAAAAGATTAAATCTGCAATAAACTGAAAAATATACCTGAGTTTATCAGGGTGAATTTCTATTATGCACATCAAAATTGCAATTTTTATAAATGTTTTCTGCACAAAAAGAACAACAGTTAAAGCATTAGTAATTTTCCTTTGAAGTTTATTTTCGTTATCAGAGACATGGTGTATCATTCTCACATTGACATTGATTGATTACTAAGTGTCTTATTTTGTGAATGAGTCAGATCTTATCGACAAAGATAAAGTTTACAAAGTGGCAACCGTTTTAACGCTTGAGAACATATAGTACTAATTAACGAGTTAGCGCAAATGCGAATGAGCGAAATGCTATATCCCGATATTACAATATCTACATATTAAAAAGTGAATGACCTTAAAAATTCCCACTTGAAGATTTTTTTAACATTGGATAAAAATCCTATCTGAATAATTAATTTCATTACTGTAGATTCACATATTCAAAATTATAAAACTGTTGAACACCAATTATTAAAAAATCTTTTAGATTGTTTATGATAGTCGAATTGTTATCAGTGATATCTTATTATGTTTATATTACATGAGTTTGATATAATTCCTGCCTAGCTTTAGAATTGATATAATTTCTATTAAGTTTCATTTAAAATAAATTTTAGAAGCTGTTGTGATATGTTTATGATAGAAATCTCTCTAGAAAATCATTTAAATTACCATGCAATGATATTTTTCATTACTATATGAATTTTTCTTTAATAAAACAGTCGCTGGTTAATTTACTAAATGTAAAACATAGAGATTACTTTCATTTTTGAAATATTTATTTAATACTGAAGCATCATTTTAATAGATGAATTTACAATTAATTATTTAAATTTTCCGACTGCTTCTTTACAAATCTTTTAAGCATGCGGGCTTTTAACTGATTTTATTTTCTCCTAAATAGTAGAGTTGAGCTCCATTTTAGTAGGTTTTTTTTTATACCTGAAATTCTTTTGTCTCTTTTTCATGCTAACCTATGCAAGAATAACTGAAATTTTTTCTTCCTCTTCACTTCCCCTCCAGATTTATTATAATGATGGAATTTATAGAAAATTAATAGAATCAATCAATTATTAATAGAATCAAATAATTAATTCAATTCATGCCACATGACTGTTGCATGACAACTATGACCTAACTGTACGTTTTTCTTTCTTTCTCCAAGATACTCAATTGATTCCAAAATTATTTTGGCGGGGCACATTAGATGTTTATCACATAAACACGAATTAACTTCTGAGAATTTAAGTACATTGGAAAGATAAATATTTTCTAAATAATTAAACACAAATTTAGAGAGATTGTAAATTTTTTAAAGTATATATTTAATTTAGAAAGTGAGAAATATGATATAAATATTGTGATAGAGATAGTTAAAACAATTGACCTAAAAGAAATAAAAAAGTTTTTATAAGTATTTTCAGGAATAAACAATTGCCAGAAAGCTAAAGGTAAAAGAACTAACAGAAAACTTCGATTCCGGTCCCTTTGATTGCTTTACTGAGAACCAATAGGATTATATTTGATGCTTTGAATGTATTAGAGCTCTATCGTCGAGTTTTCTGCACATGTATTTGAACACAGAAAGAAAGGAGGAGTATTTTGAAAGGAAGAAACAAATAAACTATTTAGGATTTCAGTTTTTATAAGAAATATTATATTATTATTACCGTTATAAAATCCGAATTTCATATTAGAGACATTCAGCGTAGAAAGAAGATTGGAAGTATCATTTTTTGAGTTAAATCAGTGAATTGTCTGATTCTAAAAGTAATACAAAATATCACAAGTGTTTCTGAAAATTTGGAGAATATTTAAATTTTTCAAAATCTTTCGTCAAAGCATGACAGAAGAAAAAATGAAAAGATAATAAATTGTAAAAAGAGAGGAAGGTAAATGTAGAAGTAAAAAATCTATGCAAAAAGTCGAAAACATAATTCCTGCTGATTTTGAAATCAAAATGGAAAGGAATGCGTGAGGGGAGGGGGGGGGGGATTAAATCTAGAAAGAAGAGCAGTAAATTGAAGCTAATTAACTACAGATTTTTTCTTTCTACGCTCAAAGCTTCCCTGAGAGGTTGAAATGTATATAATAACTTACAAATCTAAGAAAAAAATACAAGGATAAACAACAGACCTTAAGACAATTTTTCAATTATGGGAATATAAAATTTTGAATAAAAAGCATCCACTTATAAGATTATGAAATAGGAATGATACTATTTAAAAAAGAAGAAAGGAATAGGCAGTTAGTATAAATTAGCAGTATAAAGTTAGCATAAATTAGTTAGCAGTTAGTTAGTATAAATTAGTTAGCAGTTAGTTAGTATAAATTTTGAATAAAAGCATTCACTTATAAGATTATGAAATAGGAATGATACTATTTAAAAAAGAAGAAAGGAATAGGCAGTTAGTATAAATTAGCAGTGAAGGTCGTCGATACACATTTTTATTTGCTTATGAATAAAACTAAAAGGATAAACAGGACTTAATGACAGCTTTGCTTTAAAATACTACGGTTATGTTGCGAAACATATGGAAAAAATGTAAGTTGCAATAAAGATTTTGTAAAGATAAAAAATTTAAAGATTTAAAACAGAAAAATGTTTTTTTAACAAGCAAGATATCATGACACAAATACGTTTTAAAAAGTTCTTCCAAGGAATTATAATATTTTAAGTATATATATATTTTGGCTAACATGAAAGCGGTCTGGAGAATTTCTTTGAATAATATGATCCAAATTAGAAGTTTTTATATTTTTTTCGTTTAGCCTTTTTTTTTTTTTTTCATTTTGCTACCCTTGTACCTTTGTAGCACTTTATAATCCCTTTTTGTCAACTAGTCCCTCTTGTGTGAAATCCAAACCTGAGATGTTTTGATAACTGTGGCAGTTCATATTTATATAATACAATAGTTCTCTTATATAAGATAAATAATATATCAAATATAAGAAACTGATTGTTATATCAAGAATGGAAAATCGAATGCATAGAAATCCTTATACATCTGAGTTAATTTTTTTATCAAAACATTTAAATTCCTCCATTATTTCACAAAAGTAAAATAAATAAAATTAAATAAATTCTATTGTCTTGAAAAAATTTTTTATTTGGAACACTCATTATATACAGAAAAATGTTTTCCAGTTTTACATGAATCTAGATATTGCAAATCATTTGTTGTTTCTGAAGATGAGATGATTTTGTGATTTGTTTATTTTATTTTCGCAGCAGAAGACCTAAAATAATATCGCATTTCTGAACCTCATCGTTCTACACAATAATTTTCAGGATTCTTTAAAAAATTTCCAATTATTGGCTTGTCCTACCTTATTTTTGAAATATTTTAAGGCAACTTAATCTGATGTCAATTAGCACAATAATTTGTATATAGCTCGACTTTCCACAATTGGAAAATCCATCTCCTCTCAAACAATTGAATTTACAAAAGCTAAGATAAATATCTTAGTTTTTGCCGATATAATTATAAAACGTTCTTAATAACTATAAAAAAATGAAAAATGAAAACATGATTTTAAAAACATGCTCGTCTATAATCAATTAATTTAATCGCAAACAGTTAAATTAATGGAAGACAATTTTTGGATAATACATTATTAGTATCTGGAAACAGAGAAAACATAATTTATTATCGTCATGAAACAAGTTTTTAAAATTTTTGTTCGTTTGTTTTGTATTTACAAAATATATTTATTGATAAAATTGTAAAAATTTGAATCTTACAAATGTTGTGATATTATACAAAGACTTTATTGTGACTGATGAAAAGATATTAGTTGTCATTAAATGCAGGTAGTCTTATACAATCAGATGTACAAAGTAAGTGAGGGCTTAAAATTTTAATAAATTAAGAAGTAAGCTGAAGAATTTTTTTGCTTTTTTTGTGTGCAGCTATTTAATTTTTTTATTATATTGTTTGAATTTTCACTTTTACATATTGTAAACTACTTATATATCCTTATTTCTAACACAGTTCAGTACTTCACAAAAAATCACTGTTCTCAGTAAAATTTAAGTGTCTTCTCAAGATCTTATCAGACATTGTCATTATTTATTTTATACAGAAAGTTAAAAATAATTTTAAGCTTTTTCAATCATGTTCAGAAATTTTAAGAAAATTTGTTATATTTTGAAAACGGTTTTTTTTTATCGCCAAATTTTTTCCATAATGTTCAACTCATTTAAACCACACTTTTCTAAATCTGTTTTCAATATTTATCGTCGTGAATCTAATATTGGTATTTTTTAAACCGTTACGTATTAAGTCTATTCCTAATTATTTGTATTGCCAGAGTTACTTTCTGCTTAAAAAAAAATTCGTTTAAATACAAAATCAAACACTTTTTTCTTATTTTATTTTGAATTTGGATGTGCATTTTTCTGGTGTATATTCATCCATTACCCAAATTTGTCATCCTTTTCATACACCTGATAAATTTATTCAACTATTGTTCCCATGATAAAAAATTTAAGAAATTTGATTCTTTCTTTTGCAAGGTTTTATATTTTGTTACCCAGAATTATTGTATCTTCTTAAAACATGACTTTTATTTCATAAACCCTTTTAACAAATGCATATGTTTCAAATTACATAGACCAAAAATGATGATTCATGTAATTCTGTTTTTAACTGTTTATTTCATTAGTGCATTTATTTTCCAGTCTTTAAATACATAAAAGTTTTAAAGAATAGTAATTGTATTATTTTTTTATAATTTATCTTGATAATTTCTTTTTCTTGCTGTCGAATAATTTGATTTTTTGTTTGATGAATTTTAACACATTACTACTTTTGCTTTTATGTGTGTTTGTTACTTATATGCTTTTATATTGTTGTATAAAAGAGCCTTAATAGAATTTATCATGGTTTAATTATTCATTGGACTCTTAATATACTTGCTCGTATTTTGAATACCAGTCAATTCATAGGCTGGTATTTTAATTCAGTATCTTAATGTTGTTTATTTATGTTCTGCATATTCAGTAAATGATAAATGTTCTGTTCTCTGTTCGAGTTGCTCCGAGCTGATAAATCTATTCTATCGTTCAATTGCGTTCTACATTCCTTCCTGAAAATATCTTCTGTAACTGAAGTCTTTTCACTTATCAAGTTCATTTACTCGAAGATGATAAATTGTCATATGAGTAGGAAGATAACACAATTAGTTGGCTCATCACCGATGATGGGGCCTATTGTACCTTGTTCACAGTTCCCTCATTAATATCCTTCTATAGCTGATAGGGAATGATTAGTTTTTCATTCATTTCAGTTTCACGCATCCCATTGGCCATGCTGATGAATGAAGTGTTATTTTCCACTTGAACAACTAATAAATTGGATTAAACAAATAATTTACTTGCGTATACTTTGGCCCCCATTTATCCGCTGGAAAATTCCTTCATAAAAAATTTAACAAACAGAAATTCTTGGTTAAGTGGGAGAACTTACTGATAATGCTAAAATTCACATCTTTGTAAAGCACTTATTCATCAATATTTAGCAAATTTCAATCTGACAATATTTAGCAAAAAATATGACTTACTTCCGATTTCATAAATGTCTTGTACGACTTCATCTTTACAAATATTTGCCCATGGGTAACGCAGAATTATAATTAAATTTTGTGTAAGCAAATGCATTACTTGCTTCTTTTAAACTAAGTTTTTGAGAATTGTAGCAACTATAAAGTGCTCTGTGATTAAAATAAATAAAGAAAAATTAGTATCAAGCTTGGTAAGCTTGGACATAAAAAAATACAAAAAAAAAATACGCTTTTTTAAAAAAAAATTACGATCAGTCATTATAATATACATATAACAACTGTAAAAGATGAAGCTTCTTTTCATTTTTATTTGATAAATGTTTATTTTACTTTTCTTATTTCTATGTGCGCTTGGTTAAAAAAAATGACACTCTAATCGATAGCACTCATAACCATTTATGGACCTTATTAAATATTTTCTGATATTTTAAACTTTTATTTGAATGCAATATAAGATTTAAAGGACTAAGTGGATTGCTGAGGACCTTATAATTTTCTCAAATAGGAAATATAAAGAAAATCCTTTTATCATTGAATGATTCCAAACAACTCCAACTAGTAATTTTTCTGATTATTCGTGGGAATAGAAACATGCCAACACCAAAACGGGAATGGATTTATGAATGAAATTTGGCCTGCAGTTATAGCTACACATTTATCGATTTGTATTCAATCCATTCGCGAGAAGACTGTGCATAATATCCCTTTCAAATGCTACTCGATAAACAGATGGAATTTAGGTACCAATATTTTATATCCATCATCATTGGGAAGCTTAACTGTTTCAAAATGTATAATTAATTTTCATCATTACGAAGAAACCATACAGAAAACGCTTTCTACTCTGGAAGTATACAAGAGAAGACAGAAACACCGTTTTAATTTTTATCCTTGACTAATAGAAATATCGATGTGGCAATTACAAGAATAAAAAAGAATAGATGTTGTAAACTTCAAATTAAAGAAATGGTATCGAACTCATTTTGAAAAGTTCGCTAATATGTTAAACTTGATTTCATGTTTTGGCGTTTTCTCATTTATTAGAAGAGTCTCCTAGATCGAATCAATACGCAGAGCGGTAACGTAAAACAATCATGACCGCTAAAGACTTGAAATGAAAAGCCAGCACAATATTATGCTAAGTGTGAAAAGAGCATTGTTGTGTGGCGAACCTGAATCATTTACAGAATCGTGCTGACCACTCCCCCTTTAGATTGCGTGGATAGAAGCTCTTTTTGAGCGTAGATTTTATTTTGCTTCGTGAAACAAACTGAGCAAATCCGGTCTGCGCATATTATTGTAAAAAGAGGGGAGGAGGGAGGCTGTAATTACGCTGAATGAGAAATCAAAGATTTCAGTTAAAATATGAATCCAAACACATGTCAACGCTTTTGTAAACTGAAGGAAATCTGTCACTTTTTCATATTATAATGTTATGTACAGGTCTTTATTAAATAATCGGTCGGTTGATTAAAAACCTTGCAATATTTTAGAATTACATTAGATCAAAAATTAAGATGAAACGTTTTATTAAATGAATCGTTCTAAAATAATTAAGAATAAATATTTTAAAAAAAGGAACTAGTATATTTAACATGATCTATATTTCATAAATCTAATTGAAATATTTCAAATAAAATAATTTATTGAAAAAATCATTTAAAATATTTTTGTATTAGAGCCAAGATTCAAAAAAATTTTCATTCTTTAAATGCTTTCTTTTCTACAAGGGCAGGAAAAAATTTGTATTTTATCTAATTTCATTCATGTTTCAATCATTTTTTTTAACTAAATTAATGTCAAAACAAGTTGGCAGATTTGAACTGGAAAATAATTTTTCTGAATCAGAGGAATTTTCATTTCAGCCGGTAGGTAGAAAATGATCTATGAATTTTTGTGGAGATAGTTAGAATTCTTTTGCTTCGCTTCAAAAATTTTCTTTCTTATTTTTCAGATATTTGACTGTATTATAATACATTGTTAGCCATCCTATATGAAAAGCCCTGTTCACGGATTTTTTTAAAACTTCTGTGTGACACAAAGTTAAGAAATGAAAGATCTTTTTTACGTTTTTTTTTAATGTCTTCTTTATCATTTCTTTAAAATATTGCTTTTTATGTTAGTTGAATGAATTGATGTTAAACTTTCCATACAATATTGGGCCGCGGTGGCCTAGTGGTAAGGTCTCGGCTTGGGAACCGGAGGGTTTCAGGTTCGAGACCCGATTCCACCGAAGAACCGTCGTGTAAGGGGGTCTGTTGCACGTTAAATCTGTCTTGACCAAACGTCCTCCCGTTGGTGAGGTGTGGAGAGGGGGGTGCCAGCTCAGGTGTCGTCCTCGTCATCTGACCGCGGTTCAAAATTACGAGGTCCGTCCCAAAATAGCCCTAGTGTTGCTTTAAACGGGATGTTAATATAACTAAAACTTCAATACAATATTTTTTTCAGTTTCAAATTTATGACCTTATTTCTAAATTCATTTAATTTTTAAAAAGTTAACTAGTTAGAACCTTTAAAGTAGCAAGTTTATACTAGGAATCATTTCATAAAAAATCAAATAAGCTCATTTACCATTCATTACGGTAGCGTGTTCACGTAAACATTTGGAAGCAAACACATTGATTACATATTAATGCTGTGCTAATGAGAAAGTCTTTACTGACAATTTGAAAAATTCTTTAAAATAATCTAGATGTGTTAACAAAATCAAAATAATTTATCTGTAAATTCCAATATATGAACGAACCAAAATTGAAAGTTAAGTTAATATGATGTTTTTTTTCATTTATGTTTTTGTTTTATTGTTATTATCGATTATATGTTTTATTGTTATTATCGGCCATCGGTTAGTTATTTTATTGTTATTATAGATTATCGATTATTTGTTTTATTGTTATTATCGGTTATGTGTTTTATTGTTATTATCGGTTATTTGTTTTATTGTTATTATCAGTTATATGTTTTATTATTATTACCGGTTATCTGTTATTTGCTTTACTATTATTATGGGTCATCGGTTATATGTTTTATTGTTATTATCGGTTATTGTAAATTTGAAATAAAAATAGAATCAAAGATGTATTAACCAATGTGAATCATCCCGCTAAAAAATGAATTCGATTCTTATTAAAATTTATTATTTGCTGAAAAATTTTTCGAGATAGAAAAAATATTCAGCCAGAAAAAAAATTTATATTTCCTTTTATCTAATTCTGCTCAAAAATAACATTTGTAATGCATGCTTTTGTTTAAAGGCAATCATCACGCAGCAGAAAGAATACTAATACACCGAACAACTATATAATTTATTTTGTATGTATCTTATCATTTCTTTTGCTCTTATCTATAAGCACATATAAATGCATGCATTGCACCAATTTTACTTAGAAAGTAAGTATTGTTCTTTTAAAAATGACATGTAATTGAAGATAATATCCTCTTGTAAACATTAAGTATTATCTTAACGATTTACCAGCATGAAAATGTATCTTTTTATCTCGTTGAAAAATTAAATTAAAAGCAGACGTAGAGATACAAGATTCTTGAATTACAGAGTAATCATTCTTGACTTCTTTTTTAATCAAACGTGCTTATCATCCGTAATTTTTGGTCGTATATATTCATGGCATGCACGAATGTTTCTCGAAGGTTGTGTTTTTTGGACGATCTCGTCTCTTTTGTCTTTGGATTTACTCAACTATAAAATTACTGAATACATGCTTGGATACTAACTGCTTCATTTAAAAGGACTCACTAATTAGGAAGGACGTTATACATCAAACTGATTTATCTGACTGAGATTATGCATATTTCACACCTTATCAAGTCCTAGAAATTTAAATCAAAAATTGATTAAAAGGGCAAGAAAATGATTTCGCGCGATTTTGTGAAAATGAAATTAAATGACTCTGGATTTTCTAAACAATTGGGAGCTGTTCTTGCACGGTCTGTTCTGTATATTGATAATTGTTATCTTTTTGTATATCGATAGTTATTACAAATTATTTACAAGTTACTACTTCATCGATAGTTATTTACAAGATCCATGTGGATGCGAGTTTCCTTTTATTACTTCATTTTTCAAACCCCATATATCTGGAATCTATCTAGATAAAAAGTACATAATAATTCATACATAGTGTTTTCTTATTGATGGTGAGTCGATTTATTTTACAAAAATAATTAAACTCTTAAACATAATTGCAAGTAGAAGATTGAGTTCTTTGCGTTTTTGATTTCTGTCATTGAATCATATGACTCTTTCGGAAAAATGCATGAGTCATATTTATTAGTTTGTTTTGGCTCTTTATAAAGAGTGAAATTATAGTTAGTCATAAATAAACATTCTAAGAGAAGAGCACAAATTTATTGTTCTAAATAAGTCATGTTAATCGTGCAACTTTTTAAAATCATATTTCTTTTGTGTTTTATATAATCAATTCAAGAGTTTTATATTAAACCTATTAAAAGTAGGAATTGAAAGATTTATTAAATCCCGTTTAATCAACAACCTAGTGCTATTTAACCTTTTAAAATGTAAATTTTTTAAAATCTTTATTGCAGAATGTTAATTATGATACCTCCTTTGCAGTAATGAACACAAATATAAATAATCAAAAACTAAAACATCGTTAGGAAAGTTTCTGTACTTCAATAATAATCTAAAATACCAATGTGAGAATGTTATCAATGCAATGCAACGAAAGAGATGTGGAGACTATACAAATATAAATAACAGTGTTTCAATACAATCTATTTTTCACACAAATGTCAAGGTGATGTCCAATGACTGTGTAAGTCAGCAATTCTTTCGGCGTAAAGTCACAGAAGGTTTTTTTTTTTTTTTTTTTAATATTATGTTTTTATATTGATATTCAAAGAATCATGCTTTTAAAACATTTCGTTCAGTTTCATGTTTATTCCAGTAAAAATTTACAGTTGTTTGTCTATTAATTTTTATGATATACATTCATTAGTATAGGATCTTAAAAAGGATCACGTCTTTAGTAGCTATTGGTCAGAGTTTCACTTTACTTGCTAACTCTTCTCAAAGTTAAATTTATTGCGATAATTTCTTATTTAAAAAGGAAGGAAATAACTCTTCTCATAAAAAAGAAGCAGTTTTCAGAAAAATGAAGTCTCACATACGAAAAATGTTCGAAAATACGGTTATCATATAACGGCTGATATGCGAGAAGGTAGTGGATGGGAAAAAATGTGCCACGCTGAATATCTGGCAGTCAAAAAAAGAAAAAAAAAAGAGCGATAAGAAGCTGAAAAAAAAAAAAAACCATGAAGCAATACGAAAAGACAGTGACCCGTCCGTCTTGCAGCAGGAGTTAGTTGATCCAGCCTGTGGACAATAATCTATCTAGATTTAATCTTCCATTTTTACAAGCAGCTGACATTGACACAACCAGTCGACTCTGTGTCCTTCTTCGTTTGCTGCGAGCTTGGCGGTTGTAGAGTGAACCTGAGCCAAGTTTGGGCGGCTCGATCTGCGTCCAGAATACAGAATGGGCTCGCGGTATCACCACAAAGAACATCACTTATTTACAACTGTCAAAACTGCGACTATATTTACCGCGTATCCCCCGCGTTTGTTACATTCGATCCTCAGAGACTTTGGCTACAGGAGGACGACTCGACTTGACACACGTATTTGTTCTCTGGTGTTTTTTTTCTTCTTGAAATCGTTATTATTTCTTCTCTTCGTTAAATAATAGTTTCTCTTTGGAATTCTTTCTTGTCAGCTGTCTCGTTGCGTAACCCTGCGCCTTTTCGACGCCTTTATCACAACCAGTTGTTACCTTGTAACGTATTCATTCTTTCTTTAATAGAAGGGTAGGAAATATTAAGTAGACCTCTAATCAGCAACTGCTAAATTTAAAAATAATTTCGGTGCAGTTGATTTCCGGAAATTCTAATTTACATTTATTTGTACAGAAACTGATAACACCAGTTATTACTTTATTTGTAGATATTGCTATTGTCTTTATTCTTTATTGTTTGCGATTCTCCTCTAACGCAGTTAATTTGTTTCAGAAATCGCTTTGTTCGAAACCGTGTTTAAGGTTTCATCTCATTACATCAGGTCTCAAACTGGCTTTATTAACAGCTATAGAACCGTCACAATATTTAGTACGATATTGTACCTATACCAGAAAAGTTTTTTTAAAAGCACGTGTAATTTCAAAAGAAAGAAGAAAGAACATATTAATATATGAGAAATTTCGCCCACAAAAACTCCTTAGTTAAAAATGAAATAAATATTGAACTTTTTTTTTAAAAAAAAAAGACAGATTTATTTACTTCGGTTTTGAAAAATCGGCAAGAGCAGAAAATAGTACTTGAAGAAGCACTGCTGCCAAAATCGCAGAACAATAAAAAGACAAAAAAAGTCTATCAGAAGGAGATTGACTTGTTTTGGAAGTGGAAACAAATAAGTAAAGTAGAAAACATTGTTTGATGTCTCATGAAGATTCTTTTAATACGTTCATGGAAAAATTATTATATACTATATGTATGCACCATTCACAACTAAAAACTAAAAATGCATAAAAACTGTTGCTTTTTTCAAGAAATAAATTCCTATAAATAATCCAAAGGAAGAAAAAAATGTAATTTATTTTTATATATTTAAAAGAGAAGTTCCCCCCCCCCCCATCTAAAACTTTTCTAATTCATAGCTTAAAGTATCCGACTACGTTCAGAAGCCCTTTTTTTATAATATTCGAAGCATTGTTTTCAAATGAAATTTATGAAAAACTTAATTTGGTCTTCAAAAATAGTTTATAATTTTATAATTATTTGAAATGTTTGAGAAAACTTAGTTTTTTCTCCCCAAATTTGACCTTTTACACTATCAATCAAAAACTAGTGACTTGAATGGTAGATCCTTCGACAGATATAGACATTGATATAATGGCTAAGGATTGATGCAAAGGCTTAGGAATAACTCAAAATTTTTGAAAATTTAAATAGAAAAAAATTATAGATTTTTTTTTCTTCTTAAAGCATAAATTATGCATGACTTTACAATGATTCACCATTGCACTTATATTTTGGTTCATTACCTAGACAATATTATAAACTACATGTATGCAAAATTTCATATATTTCGCGATGGAAATCTGATAATTTTTGGAAAAACTACATTTCTAGCAAAACGAATTTCAAGTTTTTGTTTTTAATTTTAAATTGGATGAAAGAAGGATTTTCTTCAAACTTCCTAAATTTGAAATCTTAAATTGAATTTCAAAAATCCTAAATTTGTAGGTTATTCCTTCTTTTTTCCAGTGTAATTCATTTTTTAAAATTTCAATCTTGGAATTATATTTCTTCGTCGTTTTCGTTATTCTAATGAATATTTATTATAATTTATACTGCACGTTAGCTAATATAAAGATACTTCAATAAAATAATATTTTTTCAGAAGTACGAATTTAAATGCTTCCCATGAGTTTCTTGTCAGAAATGACAGCACATTGGAAAATCAAGATACTTGAATGATTCAAGATTATCTAAATATGTGACAATTCCATCAAAAACAAATAAGTTCATATTGAAAATATTCTAAAATAATATCTAGTATAGGGTAAAAATAATTTAATAGGACTAAACAGTAATTTTTAAATAACTTAAATAAAAATAATGAAAAAAAAAACTTTGTTTATAGTATTGTTTACAGTACCGTCTTCAGCTGTTAAATTGTCGTTAATTTCGTTTCTAATTATCGTAGACACAACACAAAAATGGTTTTGAGAAATTTAAAAAAACAAGCTTTTAGATAAAGCATTAAAAAATTGTTAGTTTTGGTCAAAAATGGGTTTTTAACGTAAACGAATATTTTAAGTTTTTGGCTATTTAGCACAATTGTGAGAGCATGACGTTTTACGTTCTTTAAGTAACTTTTAAAATTAGTTTATGGTCTTTTAAAATATTATTAGATTATTTGCTTAAATTTATTTCATTTTTATTTATTCTGCCAATAGTTATTTTAAATGATACTTTATTGTTGATTTCAGAGTTTTTCTTTTCATTTCTTTCTTCCTTCCTTCCTATTTTTTAGTGGTAAAAAGGAGAAGGACGGTACAAGTTCTATTTTTATGTTTTTATTACACTAAGGGATGATAAAATATAAGACATTCTTTGCAAAATATAAAATTAATAATTTCCTGTTTAAAACCAATAAATTTGTACATTTATTTATACAATACATAAATTATCTAACCAAATATTTTAATTATGACAGACAATATTAGTTATTTTAATTATGAGATCATGGAAAATGAAAATACACACGCATTGCTTAAAGTTTGGATTTCATCAAAATGTGGGTAAGTTCAGGCTTCGAAAACACTGAGTGACTTTTTGTGAATTAACTATAAAGTAGTTAAGAAAACTTTCTTGATTTTAAAAACATCATTACATTTTTTTTTTGGAAAGAAAATTATTGATATAGTTGATTTTTCTTTTTGATTGCCATTAACTGATGTTTCATCAACTTGTTTTCGTTTCCACTTAATTTGCATTTGGAGGAAATGATTCTGCCAAGATAATGAACAAATTTTATTTTCTAAAGATGGCACAGAACAGTTTAAAAATATGTAAATACAAAATTGTTTTTGGTAATAATAAAATTGTCTCTTGGGTAACTATATAAGATTTTTTTCAAATATTAATTACGCTAATGCAATCAATGAAATATTTTTAAAGCAATTTCCAGAAAAATGAAACCTTCCATAGTAAAATCGATTTACTTTAAAATAAGAATTCCACAGAAAGTGATTTCAAAAATCTATAATTGCACTATAACTCAAACTATTTCCTATAAATATTAATCCTATAATTTTGAAAAAAAAAGAGTGTTTCTAATTGGCAGTTAAATATTTTCATGTCTTTGAAACTTTTATACATTGTAAAACGCTTCATTCTATGGAAGAAATTAGCATCATAAGTAATTGCTTATGCTCTATTGAATTGCTTTTAAAATGGTATTTATTATTTTTTTTTTACCGGAAAATTCGGAACTTACCCAACTGTCATAAAATCATAACGACATTCTTTAATTTAATGTTACTAATAATTGGAGTTTTGCTCTGCTGTTTAAAATATCTCGATTTAACTTTTTAGAGAGATGTTATATAAAAACTGCTCATGAAATTTAATTTTTCTTTAGAGTCCATTTCAGCTTAGAAAAACTTGGCGGTATGAAGAAGTTACCAAGTCCTCGCCAAAGAAGTATCTAGTAACCCTCAGGTTTGAAGAGATTCCTCCTTTTCATGCCGAATCCTTCTTTTTCTTTTTTCGGCATACTTTTTTTCATCTTCTCGTGATATACAAAGGAAGTCAATATGATAAATCTCGCAGTGCTAAGCCTACGAATTAAACGTTATTATTCAAAGCCGTGAAATTGAAAAATGAAACGAATTGGAATTGCGCACGGCAGTCTTTTAAGAACTTGAAAAGTCCTCGTTTTTTTAATGACTCTAATCCGAAATAGATAAATCGTTTTCTTTTGCCACTAAACTTTTTATAATAATTTCCTTTTGCGCACTTTTTTTTTTTTTTTAACGGAATACGAGCATGTTCTCACAACGGTTTCACCCCGTAACCGTCTTATGATGCGATATGCGAGCTACCAAAAGAAAGCGGATGTTGGCAACAAATGAGTCGTCATTTTATGAAGGGTTCATTTGTTATCAATTATGGTCATTTGTTGAGGGGGCGACAGCAACACGCAAGCGGCAGTCTTTTTGAACAGGAGTCACGGCAAAACGCGTCATCTCGTTAACACGTTTTTCATTAGACCCCGAAGATTCACGGACACCTCGTCCATTGTTCGCTAACAAAACGAAACCTGATCGACTTTTGATGGCGAGCATTACTACGATACACAATCGGACGCCTCACGGAACGCACTATTACAAAAGGATGGCCAGTTCGTGGTTTCGGACATCATCGTTTAGAGAGTCATTTTAAGCTCACACATATTCATTTAGCTAAGTAGCGATTCTCTGCAACGTATCATTTGCCTAAGTAACTTTTATTACTAGGGAATTTTTATAGATAGGGCGGATTTCGTTCTTTTCAAACTACTGGCTGTAATTAACCTTAACCTTTCATATTGCTGAAGCATGCTGTACCCTTTGACGGTAGCATTAAATCTTTGCTGCGATGGTTACTGATTATTCGTATTTCGATTTAGGAAATAGAAACAAAATAAATGTGACAATATAATTTTTTTAAATTAATTTTTAATGTTTCTGAGCAAATAAATGAATTCTTTTACAAGAATTTTACAGAATCCCCTGATTTGTTGATTTATAAGCAACCATTTATACTTGCATAATTATCCATTTCTTAAAGAGGAAAAACGATAAAATGTACCAGAATTTTAAAAGTTGTCTAAACTGAGAGCATAAAAGTGAGGTTCCTTCTGATATCTGTTTAAATTTCTAAAGTTTGAAGTTTCATTATTTCATTCAAATACTATTAAATTTTTAAAATAACAATAAAAAATTTTTTATTATCTTTATAACTTATAAATAATTTTTTTTCTCTTTTTGATGAATATATTTTACATCTATGATTTTTCTACTCAAAACTAGCAGAATTAGAGAACGTTTCGAGTGTGACTTTTTAAATATTCAATTGTTTACACATATTTTAATGAACTAGTTTCCATCTCAAAACATTGTCTGATGTGAAGTAACTTTGAGCTATAGATATTTTTATTTACTAGGTTTTTTTAATAAATTTAAATGCCTCAAAATCTTTAAAATTCAAGTATGAAAAGGTCATTTCTAAGATTTCTCGGGATAAATTTGTTCAGTGGTTGTTTTATAAACTGTAATATGAATTAAATATTTTTTTTTAATTATTTGAAGAAAGATTGAAATATTACTGCTTTGAGATTTATCTTTTTTTTTTTTTTTTTGCTGCAGAGACATTTTCCGATCTTTTTCCATATTTTCCATTTATAAGACTAATTTAATTATATATTTGAAAATATACAACAGAATGATATTATTAATTCTGCTTTGCCTTATTACAAGCATTATTATAATATTTTACTAATGCTTTTTTATGGAATTAAAAAATAGCGTTTATATTTTGAAAAAGGTGTATTATTGCTCATATAAGCAAATTTGAGAAATATTTATAATGAGTGATGCATAAAATAGAATTGTATCAATACTTTCTTGCTGTTTATTTGCGTTTTGAAATTACTCATGTTGAATAAGTTTGTGCAAGGCAAAAACTTATAGCAAGAAAACTAAGCCTATATTTCTTTAAAAAATTAATTTCAAAAGAATCTTTTAGCATTTCCGGTGAGAGTTAATAGTATAAATTATAGCTGTAAGCGATTTTTCAAAAACAGATTTCGTGGAAAGAGCTCTTACTATCAATTAAAAAAAAAGACATTTAAAATTGAAAAAAGATTTTTTTAAAAGCATGTTTGTAATAACATTCTTATTTTTCAACCTGCTGAAAATGACAGCTCTAGAAGATATTTTTTTTATCTCTAATTATTCGCAAATGTGGTTATTCATAGCTACATTTGTTTATTCAATTTTTGTTACGAAACCGTATTTTGAATGGACACTCAGTCCATAGGCAGCTAGATTATTAATAAAATTTAACATTTTTAACAAAATTTAACTCATCAAAGTAAAATGAATTATATTCTCTTACTTCTACCACAAAGAGTCGGAAAGTTTTAAAGAACATCAAACCGTTGAAACTCTCTTTATAAAGGATTTGAACGCCAAATAAAATTATTCCTTTTCAAAGACTTCATTAAAGAGACAGGCATTTCAACATCAACGCATAAATACAAACCTTTTTGTTGTAATGTCTATCAAAATGGTAATTAACTACATGACAATTAAAATCTTAATCAAGATGTCCGCCGCGTGACTTAATTTCATTAAAAAAAAGCGCTTTCGGCGATGTGCTGACCAAAAGAATAAATTCTTTATTTCTTATTCTTTTTTTAAGGAAATTATAAGAATGCAGTTTGCGAATATCTTTTTTCAGCTATGAGTCAGTAAGGACGAATAATTCATTCAGTTTTAGTGTCTCAAATATTTTAATTTCCTAAATATTATTAGTTGTCTTTCACCAGTCTTATGAAGAAAAACTTTAGCAAATGTATGGTTATGACGAGCATTTTTGAAAGAAACCGAATACATTTTGACTTTTATCTATAG
>JAPMOR010043360.1:0-34248 GCA_026543865.1 Argiope aurantia
GCTACCCTGAGGAACACCTTCCATATGAATAAAAGAGTCAGATAATGCTGATCCAACACGAACCTAAAAAACACGACGACATAAAATTTTTTTAAATAAAAAGCGGTAATTGACCACGAAACCCAACCTTATAGAGGGTTCGATATATCCCATAACGCCAAGTCTGATCATATGCTTTTTCTATGTCTATGAATATGGAAACCAAATGATTTCTCCGCACAAATGCATGACGGATTTCTGTCTCCAACTGTAGAATGTTGTCAGGGGAAGATCTACCTTTGCGAAATCCACTTTGATGTAAAGGTATACGCCTTTCCAATTC
Source organism: Argiope aurantia (assembly GCA_026543865.1). Lineage (NCBI taxonomy): Eukaryota > Metazoa > Arthropoda > Arachnida > Araneae > Araneidae > Argiope > Argiope aurantia. The sequence goes on from JAPMOR010043360.1 coordinate 323, forward strand.
TAGTTGATGGATAAGCGGAAAATTAACCATTCTTTCAAATGTTTTGCTCAGACAGCCCGTAAATGTTATAGGACGATAGTTTGAAGAGTATGTTGGATCTTTCCCAGGTTTAAAAATTGGAATTATAAGAGCTTCCTGCCATTGCGAAGGAAAAATTCCTTCATTCCAAATTCTATTATAGAGGCGGAGAATATTATTAAGTGAAGGAACACTCAAATGCCAAAGCATACGGTAGGATATTCTATCGGGTCCGGGGATGGTGTTATGAGATTTGGGAAGTGCCTTTTGCAGCTCACACATATCGAATTCAGAGTTATATGGGAGGGTATGTCGTACTTTAAAGTTAATTGGATGTCACTCAGCACAGTTCTTTATACTTAGAAATGTAGGATTATAGCTGTGTGAGCTAGCCACTTTGGAAAATGTTTCAGTAATAATATTCGCTATTTCTCTGGGTGGTGAGTAAGTACAGGAATTATTCTTTAAAACAGGAAATGTAAATTCTTGATAGATACCGTTAGCAGCCTTTACTTTTTTCCATATATGCTTACTAGATATATTAGATGTAATACGAGACACGTATCCAATCCAATATTCCCTCTGACTGCGTCTTCGAACTTTTCGGGCAAATGCCTTTGCATACTTAAATGCAACGAGATTTTCTGTTGTTGGACGTCTTCTAAAAATATTCCATCGTTTACTTTGTGCCTTCTCTGCTTCACGGCAGGCATTATTCCACCAAGGTTTGGAAAGCTTACGAGGTCTGGCAGAACTTTTTGGAATTACATTATCAGTGGCATATAATATAATTTCAGCTATTTATGTAACGGCCTCAGATGTATCCAAATAATTAACCATTTCTTCAGTGATTGTGGCCAACTGCTGAAAGCTGTCGCAATCTGCCCGTTGGAATAAGTATACATATGGTCGTTGTACCATCCTAACACTATCAGCAAGGGCAATCAAAATTGGAAAGGGGTCACTATTGAGAAAATCTCTTCCAACCGAAAAATTTAAAAGTGGGAATAATATTGGCGAACATACAGCAAGGTCTAATGAATGAAATGAACTAGTGGGTTTGTGAAAATATGTTTTTTCATTACTATTTAACAGGCAGAGATTATGATCAGATATCAACTGCTCAATTTGCTGGCCACGAGAGTTAGTGTCTTTTTTCCCCATAAGATGCTATGTCCGTTAAAATCACCGAGCAATATAAAGGGAATAGGAAGTTGATCCACTAAAGAGTTTAAATCTTCTTGTAAAATCACCTCACGTGGAGGGAGGTATACACAGCAAACTGTTATAAGTGTCTTTATGTGAACTTGAATAGCAACAGTCTGCAAATTAGTATGAAGGATAATTGATGTGCTGGGGTAGGAGTTGGAAATGAAAATGCAGACACCTCCTGAAACACTAGCATTTAAATTTGTATTTGAATCTTTGCGTACGCAGTTGTACCCTCTAATTTTAGAGATTATTGAGAGTTTTAAATAGGTCTCTTGTAAAGCAAAACAGACAGGCCTGTGTTCATTTAAAAGCGATTTGATTTCGACGGTTTTAGAACGATACCCACGACAATTCCACGAAATGAAACCAGATATGAAAAAAAAGGAATGTTTGAAAAAGCTACGCCTGGCCGCCTGGGGGTGATTTATTAAGAAAATGTTGATTCATTTCTACATCATATATATCAGATGCAGATGGACAAATTACTAAAATAGAATCTGAAGTAATTGGTATATCAGAAGGATCTGGAGGTTTAGGGGGGACTTCAGTGTCAGATGTTTTGGCACTTGGAGGAGATTTTGTTTTCTTTCGTTTCTTCTTAGCGAAACGAGTTAAAGAAAATTCTGAATCTTTTGATTGAGACACGGTTTGAAAAATTTTATTAGAAGTAGATGCTGAATTTCGATTGTTTTCAGCTTTTTGTGAATTATTGCTCTTTACTGATTCAAGAGCCAAATGTTTACAGGAACAGGTTTTCAATGTATTAATATATGTAAATTTTGTCTGAGAACTAGTACATTTTAATGTTGAACTTATGGCGGCACTATAAGTACGGTCAGGTTTGGGTGTTCTGTCTAAAACAAATTTTTTTGCTTCTGCGTATGAAATATTTCTTCTAACTTTCAGGTTTTGAATTTCTTTTATCGTTTTCCATTTAGAACAATCACGGGAATAAGCAGGATGGGTCGCAGAGCAGTTTAAACATTTGAAGGTCTGTGAGCTACAAACTGAAGTTTCATGATCATTAGATGAGCATTTGGCACATCGACGGCTGCCACGGCAAGTTCCCTGCGAATGTCCGAATCTCTGACATTTAAAGAAACGCAGAGGATTCGGTACATATGGTTTAACTTTGGATTGTACGTAGCCAGCACGTATAAATTTCGGAAGTTCCGGAAGTTAGAATGACATGTTTTGTTAGAATGAATGAACCATTACGTTTAATTTTTATGCGATGAGCTGCACAAACGTTTTGGAAATGCAATTCCTGAATGAGTTCATTCTCCGAACAATCAAAAAGATCTAAATCGGAGATGACTCCTCGAGAAAAATTCATTGTCCTGTGAGGAGTTACCTCTAAAGGGAAGTCTCCAAGTTGTGTTAATTCCTGCATCGTAGCAATCTGTGTTTTTGATGAGGTCTCAATAAGGAGATCCCCGGACGGAAGTTTTTTAGTAGATTTGACATCACCAATAAATGAAGAAATCAATCTTTGAACTATGAAAGGTGAAACTTTATGAAAGGCCTCTGGTGTGTGTAAGATTAGGAATCTAGTATCTTCGGTGATTGGTAAACGTGGCAAAGTGTCTGAAAAAGCCATGCAAAAAGGGGAAAAATTCAAGCCCCGACGGCACCGCCCACCACGAAGCCAACAAGGGAAGGCAGCCACCGGCTCTGGTTACCTCCAGCCTCGGCGCTTACCCTGATGCTAGCCAGAACTTATACGGTAAGAGCCACTTCCAGGAATATCTACCACCCTTAACGCAGAGCCCCAGAAGGTGACCCCTTCGCTTGATCCCTTTGAGTAGACCAGCCAAATGGCTGGGATACCAGCCGACTGATACACCTGGGACCAAAATGTACCACCCGTCAAATGGGTCGCCACGCACGGCAAACACGTAGGGTTTTTTGGCTGTCCATGAGAAGCAAGAAGCAAACAGAGCGGCAACAGCTTCTCATGGAGAGCTCCCTCTCTTGCGGTCGAGGGATGGAAGGATCAAGCCGAAAGCACTAAGCGTAGGGGAGAGTAAACGTAAAATGAGTAAAGATCCCTGAGTACCTCGGGAGTGGGACACCCGTACTCACCTATTGTAGGTGAGCCCCTGAGGGAGTGAAATCTAAACAGGATTACCAAACCAAGTTTACCACAGTCTCCTCTGCTAAATACATTACAGTTTTGGACTTATCAAAAGGATATTGGCAGATTCCTATGTCTAAAAACGCCCAGCGCTTGTCTGCATTTATTACAAACTTTGGCACTTACATTGCGTATGCCATTTGGGTTGAAAAATGCTCCGTATGAATTTAATCGAATGGTCGCACAATTGTTTGAGGCTTATGAAGATTTTGCTTTGCCCTATCTCGACGACATTGCGGTTTTCTCTGCCTCGTTCCGGGACCATATCAGTCATCTAAAAACAGTACTGCTGAGAGTACAACAAGCGAGTTGAGCTATTAAACCGTTTAAATGCAGATTTGAGGAAAGTCGGATCCAGTACTTGGGACATGTGATGGGACAAGGTTGTAGGAGACCGTCGGAGTTGAAGATAGAAGCTGTCGTGAATTTTCCTACCCCACGAACTGAAACTGAGATACGAGCATTTTTGGGTTTAGCGGGATATTACTAGCATTATATTCCAATGTTTTCTTCCTTCGCGGCACCTCTCACAGACACTCTAAAAGGAAAGTGCCGGAAAGGATCGGTGAAATGGGCAGAGGATTGTGATAAAGCCTTTGGTTCAATGAAGCAAGCTCTCGCCAGCAATCCAGTCCTTCATTCTCCAGACTACAATCGGCCATTTATTTTGCAGACGGATGTCTCCGACAACGGAATGGGAGTCTTTCTATCTCAAATAACTAGGGACAATCAAGAACATCCCATTATTTACCTTAGCCCCAAATTTTCAGAGGTGGAAAAAATATTACGTTAGTGAAAAGGAATGTGCCGCCATTATATTTGGAATTCAAAGATTGAAACACTATTTGGATGATCAGGCCTTCACCGACCACAATCCACTGATTTGGCTGAAAACTAATGCCAGTAGAAATTCCCGAATTTTGAGATGGTCACTTGCACTCTAACCCTATAATTTTACTATAACTCATCGAAAAGGAACTCGGGCCAAAAATGCTGACTCTCTAAGCAGGATCCCTACTCTTATGTCATATTTTGGGGGTACTGCCTGGCGGATATGAAAGGGTGCATAAATTTTAACATGAAAACGATAATGTTCTGAAAGGTGTTTCGGTGTAGTCTATGTTCATTTTTCATATATGTTTATTTTTGTGTATAGGTATTCATAGTTGCGATATTGTGTTTTTTTGTGTGTACTAAGTCTATTTTCAGGTTTCATGCCGTGCTGCGAAAATCTCTGGGAAGGGAGGGGGAGTGATTGTACCGTCCTGCCGCTCATTTAAAGACAAGTCGCTCAGGACCCGAATTTGTTGCAACTTCTTCAGTCTTATAGGAAGTAAACCTTTAACTGGGGAGGGGAAATTTTAGGACTTAACTGGGGAGGTGAGGTCTACGAGAACGCATTTCATTTACATTCAAATTAAATTTTCTATTAATTGTATTAATATGAAAAATTGCCAATATATTTTACAGATATTTTGCTTCATATATAGATATGTTTTAGAAATTTTTCAAAATATATTTTCATTGAAAAAAGTAAATGTGTTGGAGAATACATTTTCTTCTCAAATTACATGTTACAATAAATAGTATTCTTGAAAAAAACATATTACTTTTTACTTTATAAATCCTATTTGTTTTTACAGTACATGAAGGTATATAGAAGACAATATGATGTAAAATTCAACATTTATATGAAAAATAAAAAAATGACAATGGGTAAAATTGGCCCTTTTTTTATCGGCTTGTGTGACTTTCATAGTATGGTTTTCTAATTCATTTTAAACATACAGGTTAAGAACTAATATAAAAATCAACTTATAAATTCTGTATATATATATCTTGGTATATTAATATATTTTATAAATTTTTCAAAATACATTATCACTAGAAAAATTAATTATGTTTGTACATACATATCAAAATGAGTTGAATGCGAACTTTCATCGAAAAACTCTTCTATATAATTATCATTATCACTGAAATCACTTTCTGCTTCATTGAAAAGTGTCTGGAGCACTGCTTCATAATAGAATCTATAAACTGGATGATATTTCGGGGCCCAAGTTTTAGCGCCATCTGCTAAGCCTTGTTCATCATTGGGACACTGACAGGGAGATGCGGTCTTGGAGACCGCGCTCGAAGAGGTAACTGAATTATTTTAAAAAGCCTCAGCTGAAATCGGTTGAAAAAGTGCACGTGTATTGAAGGTCACAAAACAGGAAGCTACAGGATCAATCCATTCAACTGAGCTAAAAATAGAATAGAGGTGACAGAAAATCCATCGCTAGCGTCCCCAGTTAAGGGTTAAACTGAAGTGAGATAGGCATCGGTGGAAGAGAAAGGAGGGAGACTTAGGTTTTGTTATGTGTGTGATGGCAGGATGCTGAACTCTTGATATTTAGCATTTTTAAATTAGTTTGGTTTTGAAAAACCCGGAGGATTTTAAACTATTAAACCTGTTTTTCCTTTATGTTTAATATTAATTGCTGTCTATGTCTGTGAATAAATGTCTTGTGTGCTTTTAAAACTGTTTTCCTTCTCATAACATTACAACACTAGGAAGTCGTGAGTGATCTCTTTTCAGAAATCTTTTTAGCATCCTTAAGATATTTGGCCCATCGGGACTACCATAGTAAATGTTTTCTGATCGCGGAATAAACTTCATTCGTGCAAATCTTAAACTGAAAGGGTTTATGGTCTCAGTTATATCATCTGAAAATTTCCAAAATCATTTGGTGCAAGAAAGTATCTTATGGAAATCCAGTTCCCCTCATTTCGGAAAACTACGGAAGAACGGAATAAAGCAAATGAACAGTTGACACTCAGATGGAAACTGATTCAGAAAAGTTTTCAACATTTCTGGAAATATTGATCATCAGACTATCTTTCTCAGTTGCAAAGGCGTCCAAAGTGGCGAAGAGACAAACTAAACTTGAACTAGTGCTAGTGAAAGATGATAATTTTCCACCTTTAAAGAGGCGCTTAGGTAGAGTGATTAAACTCTATCCAGGTGCGGATGGGAAAAGTGCATGTTGTAGACCTAAAAACTATGAACGGTAAACTGAAACGTCCCAGCAAACTTTCACCGTCCCATTTTACCAACTTGATGATTAAGGACTCTATCAAATTTGTATTATGTTGCATATTATTAATCATTTTTTGCATTTTAATTTATCTTTAGTTTTTTGGAGGTGCATTTTGTTTTTAGTTTCTTAGATTTATATTGTAGGTATCTTAAAGATTTTTAACTTTCAACTTTTAATAATTCTTAAAGAATATGAAATTTACCTTTTTAATATTATTTTATAATGCATCATTCAATCAAAAAATCGTTTCTATTAATACTAAATATCATATAATTCTTGATTGTAATTTTAAAGTTTGTGATGGGTCACTGTTTATCGCAAGCGAGTAAGCCGTGAATTATAACGAAATTGGTAGGTGACACTATTGATCTAGAGATATATTGAGAATTGCTAATACTCGAGGAGATCGCTGAAAGAAGGACGCAAATTTTGATTCATATGTGTTAGTGTCTATCATTCATTTTAGTGTTGTGCTTTTGTGGTTAAATAAATTGAAATGATTTTTAAAAAAAACCTTATAAGCCTCCTGAGAAAATCACAACACAATCATGGTACCATCCACTGATACAATTGAAGTAATTCTTGACCCACTCAGTTCTGCAAGTTATAAATATAAATTTTATTGGCTGTTTATGAAATGTAAGAAATGCAGCTATATACGGTATGATATTATTCACTTTATGACATTATTATTGTTCGTTTTGTTTAAAACATAATTCTTTCCTTGTAATAGTTATATTTATCTATTTCGTTTGTATTTTTCTGATGTTTCTTTTCTTTATTTTAATAAAATTAAAAAGAATTTTATTTCTGTTGAATAGAATAAAAGAATGGAAGCTAAATTTTTCAATATTGATTGCATGATTGCTAGCTGCTTTCACAATGGAAGTAAATACGAATTTTTCTTGTATAGCTTGGATGATATTTTTAATGTTTCTATTCTGCTATATGTCATAGTTTAAATTGGTAAATCTGTAATGATTTCTTATGAAGTCTTTAAAATTAAGATATAAAGTTCATTTCTAATCAGCGAAGAATCGCAAGATATATCAAATTAAACTGCGATTTTTAAGTAAGAATTGTTTTAAGTCACTAAACAAATGTTTTTGCAACAAAGGAAATTTATTATCGGTCTTTTCGACTACTTGTAGTCGAAAGTCACCTACTTTAAGTGAGTACGGGTCACCTACTTTAAATGAGTACGGATGTCCCAATCCCTAGGTTCCCAGGGATCTATACTCCCTTTATGTTTATTCTCCTTTACGCCTTCTGCTATCTACTTGATTCTTCCATCCCTCGACGGTATGCGAGGGACTTCTCCATGAGAAGTTGTCGCCACTCTGTTTTTTTACTGCTTCTCATGGACAGCCAAAAACCCTACGTGTTGGCCGTACGTGACGACCCTTTAGATGGGTGGTGCATTTAGGTCCCTGATATACCAATCGGCTGGTATTCTCAAGGGGATCAAGAAAAAAGGGTTAACTTCTGGGGATTGGCGTTAAGGGTGGTCAATGTTCCCGGAAGTGGTCCTGGCAAGCACCAAGATGGGTACAGAGGCTGGGAATGCCCAGAGCCGGCAACTGCCTTCCCTTGTTGGACTTGGTAGTGGGTGGTGCCGTCGGGACCCGAACTTTTGTTCTCTTTGAATGGATCCTTTCTTTCAGTGTCAAAGTCTTGATTATGCGTTATGCAAAAAACTCATTAATTCATCTATATGATGATTAGTAGTAGAAATTTGCTGTTTACTAAATTCTAAAATAAGATCACTGGGAAAGAGTTTCAAAATAATTGCACAAACCATTACGCTATATGTTTCCGATTTCGCACCTAAGCTTTCAAGAGAACGAATTTGAGTTTGACATTTAAAATAAAGATTCCTTTATTCCTGTAAATTAGAAGTAATTTTTAAAGGTGTCATAATTAACAGTTTAGACATATGGGCATTAATTAACACAAATTTGGCCAAATGTATTTTGAATTAACTTATGTGCAAGCTTATAGTTATTTCCTGTTATCGCAAAACCTTTAATGCAAGAAAAGTGCATCACCACGAAGACAACTAAATAAATAAGAAAGTTTTTCAACATCTGAGAGAGAGGATTTTTGTCAACTGAATTTTTGAATTGGTTCCAAAAATTTAAATACTCTGATGGATCGCCATGATAGGTTTGAATTTTCAATTTAGGTAATTTTGCGTTTATATTTGATCCGTATCGAATTACTGGGGATTCACGCAAATGACTTGATTAATGTTCATTTACACAATGCGAATGCAAAGATTTTATTTTATTCTTTAATTTTACAGAAGTAAAAACTATTTCTTCATTATATTCGTCAATTTTCTGAATTTATAATTCAATACCATTAATATCTAAAAGATTTTCGATTTTACTCTCGATATATTTCATTTGTTCATATTTAGTTTGTAATTGCACACAAAGGCCTTCGAGCTCATCCATTTCAACTCCCGGTTCGTCTAAACGAGTTTTTATTTTTGAAATTAATTTTGTAACTTGTCCTCTGTGTGGGGAAAGTTGTTTTTTCAAATTATCTATATTTTTTGTTCCTTTCAGCCATAACTAATTCTTTTCTTTTAGAGGCATTAACTAACATACTCAAAACGACTCCCTTTATAAATCAAACAACTGTAAAACATAGGTAGTTCAGAAATGCTAACACAAACACACCTAGTAACAAACAACGAAAACGAAACTTAACACACTCAAAACGAAAGCATATACAACTTTGCCATTTCAACTATTTCCTACTAATAAACCCTAATTCTAAACATCAACACAATATTGAAACAACTAATTTATAAAGCAGAGCTATTTCACTTCAATAACTTTCAGCAGAAAAGAAATAGCAAAGTTTCAACTACATACCCCACCAGCTGACATCTGTTGCTCCGCAAACGAAGTTACTTCAAAATAATCAGGGTATCCATTAAAATTCTTGAGTCATATTCCAAATGAAATGTTCGGATAAGGCACTTCAATAATATTCTGAAGCATCAAAACATAATTTACTGTGAAGTGGTAATGCACTTTCGTTTCACATGTACTTTCTTTTTGATGCATTTTACTTAACCAAATGAATCCACTTTCCCGGCCGATGCACCATTTTGTTCCCACGAATGTTCATGTTTCGAATAAAGGAATACGAATTTTACACCTTCACATACATTTATTTTTCACGCACACCACAGGACAGATAGATACAATACCAACTTACATCGTTCTATGTGTTAGGTGTGCATTCTAGTGGCGAAAATTTAGGCGAGTTTATCTCTATTTATTTAATACAAAATTGTGAAGATATAGTAAATAATCAAATTAATTTAATGCAACCTTATACACACATTTTGTATTTGATGTAAATTTTTAAATTATTCATTTAAGTGAAACAAATATATTCATTTTAAAATGCTTCATAGTGTGAAATCTGATGCCCAACTATAATATCAGAGTCTTCACTTATTATGCTGGTAATCTCACACACACAAAGCAGAGTAGCGGGCCAGGAGGATATGCATGCCCGAAACGTCAGTCTTAGGAGATGCCAGGGAAGCCAAATAATAGTGCTTTTGTATCAATTTTTGGTGAGAAATATAATGAGAAGAGAAAACATGGCATCATTTATTCTTGCTAAACCATTGAGGAGCTAAGAATACCCCGGCATGAGTGTTGGTAATGTTTCTATTTATTTATTTTTAGAATGGCAATGTTATTTAAGAAATCTTTTTAGTTGTCGTTTTGTTGATGGCAACTTGTAGTTTAATCCTAAGATGGAATAAAATCAGGTTGAATGCCTTTCCGGTAGGATATATATTTTGTTAATTTAGGAAAGTGAAAGAAAGCGGGGATTTTCCTTAGGCAGTTTTAATATTTTTTGGCGTCCGTGACAAGATATTTGTAAAACATAATAAATAAAGATGTTTCAAGGGATAAAAGTTTAAAAAAAGAATATTTGAAATATGTTGCGCCTGAAACTGGAGAAGATCTATCAGAAAGTACTGTAATAGCAGGATTAAAGGATCTTATTTTATGCTGTGATAGATACAAGAATGATCTAGAATTCGTTCAGGAATTTTTAAGAAATGTTATTTCGGAACGGAAATCGAAATATAGAAAAGAATTTGAAAGACTGAAAAAGAAATAGAATTGGCAAGAATAAAATCTCCAAATATAGGTGAGTCATTGTCTTCTAGTTCTACTGCTGATTCTAAGAGAAAGTTGACATTGCCTAGATTGGAATTTAGACAATTTGATGGCGATATTAAAGATGGGCTCCCATTCGGGAGTGAATTTGAATATATAAAGATGAGGATATCGTACCAAAAGACAAATTTCAGTTCTTAGTTCAATTAATAGTTCCTGCTTCTCGTGCATTTGAAAGTTTTCTGCCAACTATCAAAAGGCTGTTGAGAGTTTACAATCGGGCTTTGGTAGAGAAAATATTTTAGTGGAAGTATATGTTAGAGCAGGGATGAGCAAATTACGACAACTCCGGCCCGCCGGAAGGTTCTATCCGGCCCGGGGATATTATTTTAATTTTGCCGGTTCGAGGCAAATTAAAAGAAATATATATTATATATTGATCTCCTTTTCTACTTTGATTAAATAATAGTTTTTTTATTCCTTTTTTTTCAAAGGACTGCTGATCTTTTTACTTTCTCTACTTTTGTTCTACAAAATATAAATCGACGGAAATAGCAAGTACAGACATCTTTCAATCGATAAAGTGTTAAAAGAGGAAGTTCTTTGTTAGTTAGAGCTGTAGATTGGTACCAAAGAGCGTTATCTCTTTCTCGGGGATCAGACATATGGGAATACAATATAGGTGAATTAGACCTCAAATATGCGCATATTAAGCTTCAGCCAACGGCTTTTTCTTTTGGCCCGGGTTCTAATATTGACTGCGTATGGAAAGATTGCGGACATACAGCATCATTGTGAATAGTGGTGAAATTATTAAAAGTATAGCGTAGCTAGTGGTTGTTTCGGTTATTCGTAAAATATTTCAACCCCAAAATGGCTACTAAAAATGTAAAGTTGATTCAGAGTGCAGTGCTTTTAATCATGAATGGACCTCGAAATATTTTTTACAGTTGTGAAAGATAAACCAGTGTTTCTCATCTGAAATGACGCTGTAGCAGTCTTTAAAGAATATAACATTTCTCATCAGTTTACATATAAGCATAAGAATTTAAATTACGAAGCAATGCCCGAATATGAAAGAAAACAAAATGCAGAAAGTCTTTGTAAAAAATTATCAGGCCGACAAACTTTTTTCAATAAGGGAAGCAGCAATATCCAAGATCAGCTACACATGCAAGTTACATTGTAGTAAACAATATTTCAAAAAATAATAAAGCTCTTAATGATGGGCAGATTGTTAAACAATGCATGCTCCCAGTTTGTGATGTTCTGTGTCCAGACAAGAAAAATAATTCTGAAACTTTAAGCTTATCTCTAAAAACTGTGTCTTCTAGAATCGAAGTCATCGATAAAAATTTGACATCACAATTAGAGTCAAAGATTGGCCAGTTTAAATTTTGCTCCCTAGCTATGGATGAAAGCACAGATATAAATGATACTGCTCAATTAGTATTATTTATAAGAAGTGTTGATGAGTACTTTGAAATGACCGAAGAACTGGCGTGAATGCGTTCTTAAAAGGGAACTACAAAGGAATGTCATATTTTTCGTGAATTTCAGGAAGGACTTTTAACTTTGAAAGTGTCTAAACAAAAATATGTAATATTACGACCGATGGAGTACCAAATATGACCGGAAGACTCTTTAATCAAAACTTCCCCTGGAAGAATGTTGTTTTTCTACATAGTATTATACATCAAGATTCTCTATGTAAATCTGCATTGAATATGAAACCCGTGCTTGATGCAGTCATGAAGTTTGTAAATATTATTCTATCTCGTGGACTTACTCACAGGAAATTTCGAGATTTTCTTCAGTACGCGCAATCTTAATATTCTGATGTACTGTATTACATGAAAGTAAGATGGCTTAGTGCAGGACGTGTTTTCGAGCGAGTTTGGCAGCTGAAAGACGACATTGTGTCGTTCTTCCATGAGAAACAGTGTTCTCCGGAGTGCGAAATGTTAGGAGATACAGAATGGCTTTCGGACTTTGCATTTTTCATAGATCTTCTTTGTCATATGAGCAACTTGAATGTCAAGATGCAAGGGAAAAATCAATTTATCGACGATATCTGGACCCATCTCAAAGTTTTTAAACTAAAACTTAATCTGTTTGCTCGGCAGATAGCTAAGAACGATTTGTCTCATTTCCCAAGGCTAAATTCAATACCCTCAGTAAATGAAGAGAAGCTTAAGAATTATGAAGATGGCTTGAAAAAATTGAATTTTGAGATTGAACGCAGAGTTCAAAATTTCAGTGCCATTCAAACAATTGGATCTTTTTACCATGCCTTTCAACGTAAATTGTGAAGCAGTGAGGTCGATTTTCAGCTTGAATTAATTGAGTTGCAATCTAAAAATCATTTGAAGCAGTTGTTTCCAAATATACAAAAGTTAGAATTTTACAAATCATTATTGAAAGTAAGTTTCTCAAATTTAATATCTCAAGCCCAGAAATCAGTGCTATGTTTGCTTCATCTTCTATATGTGAACAAGTGTTTTCAACTATGAAAGAATTATTTCAGAATAGACTGACAGATGAGCATTGAGCCTCGTTCCTTGGAATCTGTGCATCTCACTTCGAACCTCAATATAAGTAAATTTTAAAAATGAAATCGCAATTTCATTCATCTCATTAACATTTATTTAAACTGTAATACTTTTATATTGTTTTAATTTAATTATATTGTTGTAATTTAAGTAAATTTTATCTTGGCCCGCCAAACTTTTTTTTTTTTCGATTTTTGGCCCGCGATCGAAAAAGGTTTGCCCCTCTCTGTGTTAGAGAATATTAAAATTAATTATTTCTGGGCAAACTAAAGAAACATTTTCATTAACTTCTTCGTATGATAAGCTTGAGTCTCATTTACTTGCATTAGAAACATTAGGTGTAACCACAGGTAAATGTGCATCCATTTTGTATCCAATGGTTAAATCTGGTATCCCAGCTGATTTTTTTTCCGATAATAATCGTAGTAATAACTCTGATTCGAAAGAAATGTTGAATAATTTGATCCAATTTCTGAAAAAAGAAGTTGAAGGAAAAGAATGAATATGTTCGGCTGTAGTCGGTTTTAGTTTAGAAAAGGGCCAAGTGTATAAACCTTTGAAAAAGAAACAATATAGATCAGAAAATTTGAGAAAAAAAGTGCCTACAGCTATAGGTTTATTAACGAATACTTCAAATAGAAATGTGAAAAAATCTTGCTTTTTTTGTGTCGGCAAACATTCTTTAGATTACTTTACAGCTCAAAAAATGACTCAATCGGAAAGACAAAAAACTATCACGGGAAAACGATGCTGCTTTTCGTGTTTATCTCCATCTACGTAGTTAAGAAATGTCGAACAGTTTTATAGTGCGTGATATGTTCTAAAAAACATTTTCATTTTTATGCGTGATGTACTTGATTTGCAAAAAATGTCTGTAGAAAGAAAGGAGGATCAACCCGCCTAAAATGTTAATATGACCAATTTTTATAAACACAGTCCAAAGATACTTTTTCAAACTCTGAAAGCTAAACTAATATCTGATAGTAAAAAGAAAATTGTGAGGTTACTTTTTGATTCCACATCACAGAAATCTTATATTTTGACATGTGTAACTGAAGAAATGAATTATACACCTTTATGCTGTGTAAAAATGGTGCATTACCTATTCGGTGGGGTGATCACTGACTAGTTCAAACATAATTGTTATAAAGTAAAATTGAGAAATTTGTACTGCAATTTCAACTGTAATTTTAAAGTTCTGAATCAATCTACCATTTTTAACAATATTAGACCGGTTTTTAAAGGTCTCTGGATAAAATAATTAGAAGAAAATGTGATTAATCTAACTGACATTAGCAATACTTGTGAAGTCATTGATATTCTCATTGGAGCTGACATTATGGGGAAAATGCTGTCTGGAAAAAGAAAAGTCAGATCTTGAGCTGTCTTAGAGTGGACCTTAATGGATAAGGTACCAGAGGAAAAATATTCATAATCATTATTTGTAAATGAAGCTGAAATCTTAAATTTCTGCAAATTAGATTTCATCGGCATCCCTGATTCTGTTGAGAAAAATCTTCAGATCAAGGAGCATTTTTAGAAATTAATAAAGAGGGCCGATGTGAGGTTTGTTTACCATAATAAGTCGCCTTTGCCCGACAACTTGGATTTAGCTAGGAAAAGGCTCAACTACACTACTTCAAAACTTGCAACTGCTATGAATATGTATGAGAAATATGTCTTCTAACCTGGTTAGTTGAAGAAGTCTGACCTTTAGGTCGTATCACAGAAATCATACCAGGTAAAAACGGGCATGTACGTTTATTAGTGTACAAACTTCACAGCAGAATTTCCTGCGCCCAGTTCAAATAATATATCCATTAGAGTTCACATCCTCTGTTAACTTGCCCACTCTGATGATACCCGATGATTTGAAAAAGTTAAATGAGATCTCAAAAAATTGGGGTAGTACTTCTGACAACGAGAGGAAATTTGGTAGATGCAGAAGAAGAATTAAAGTACCATAGAAACTAAACTTGTAATTTATTTGGTTTAAATGTAAATTTTCAAATTTATTTTTATATTAAAATTTAATTGAAAATTTGTACAACATTGCCATCAATTGATTCTCTTAGTTTTGTTTAACCAGTAGTTTTATGTTTTGCTTATTATTTAGAATCAAAAGGTGAGAGGATTTTGAAAATTTATTAATATTTTTATTTATTTGTTTTTAGAATGGCAACGTTATTTAAGAAATGTTTTTAATTATCTAGTTTTGCTTATTGCAACTTGTAGATTAATCCTAAAAAGGAATAAAATGAGGTAAAATGTATTTCCGGTGGGATTTTTTTTAAATTTAGAAAGCGAAAGGAAACTGTGATTTTTCTTAGGCAGCTTTAATAATGAACTCTGGGCTTTCAACCCCTGATCAATAGTTAATTTTTATTTTTACAGGCTATTTTTAATGATCTACGCTTAAATAGCGCAAGCTTCGTGAGTTAAAAAGAATTCTTTATTAGTTGAAAGAAATTCTAGATATTATTTTTACAGACAGGAATCCGCTCATTCCAAAGAGACAAAAAGATAGTAATTTGAATATTTTAAAATAACTGCCAGTCAAATAGCAAGCTATCTTTTGAGTTGTTTGATTAATATATTCGTCCCTTTATTTGCTTTTGTCATGTACTGCCGGGCATCCGGCGACTGCTATTGGGATTCATGTATCTTTGCTTATCACGGCCCTTAAAAGGGCAAGTTGAACGGAAAGAGGATCATTGATAGGTTTTATTGCATACATAGCTTGGAATTATTCATTTGTTGGTTCTGTTTGGATACGTTTATATTGTCGCGTCGAGTCCGATATCGCCCCGACACAAAGGCGACTATCCCGGAAAATGGGCGAGTTTTAACCGAGCATTCCGACCATTGGCCAATCATTTAGCGACCACTCTTGCTGCTTTGGATTACATTTTAGTATGTTTTTATTTAAAATCATTGTAGCCAGTAGAAATTTTCTTTCTAGATAATTATAATAATATTATTATAACGCTTTCTGCATAATATTATTTCCTTTTCTGACAGCATCTGTAGTTTTGCCGCCTCGCTCTTTTCTCTGCTTTCGGTAGTTCTCTCAAATATTACTAGAAGGCAGATTATCTTTCACACAGCTTTTATTTCATCTCCAAGTAATAAGCTATGCTATTTTAGCTGGTTCTGATTCTTTAGTAATCATACGAGTGTAAACAATTTGTACACTCATTTCCGTTACGATTTAAACTATGCACTTGCACAGTGACTAACTGGATCTAAAAACAGTGGTTGCCAGATGGGGCCCATATTGTTACAAACCTGCAATTTTGCTTCCCAGTACAACTAGTGTCATCGTAAGAAAGTCAGGATGTACGATCTGTCCTGTGCGTGCTAAGCGTCAATGAACATAGAGCTTGGCGACTAACTTGGCGACCATTTGGCGACTTGGCGATGAATTTGGCGACAAAATGGATCATAATGGAAAGTTCGAGAAGCTTCACGATCCATCCAGTAGGAACCGAGAAACACCCAGAGACGTCCTGATTGGTCTGAAGATTCTAGCCTCGCCTCCCGGAACTATACAAGACGGGCACTCTGAAGCTGCGGGGAAGAAGGGGTGGTGTAAGTGAAGTCGTGAGAGAGCGAGTCGACAGCTAAAGTGAGAAGTTCAGCCGTTGGAGAGACAATAGAGCGAAGCTCCCAGGAACCCCTCCTCTGCTGGATTCTGTCTATCCTCTTCGTGTGCTGCTGTCTACTGAAGTGTGCTACTGTCATCTACTGTGTTCGTCTCTGCTCTACATAGTGTTCGTCTGTGTACTCGTCGTCTTTGTGCTGTCCTTTTTTCGGGTAAATAAACGTCGTTGTTTTTTTTCTACTGCCGCATGCTGATTGAGCGTTCTCCACACCATATCACTTCCATTATCCAAACGAACCAGGAAATTTCGTAACATTTGGTGTCAGAAGTGGGGTAGTGATCAACAACATGGTGTATGGTGCTGACGAGATCTCAGGATACGATGGCTGATACCGGTAATGGTAAGTTACTGTCTCTGTTGGCTGTGATGAAGAAATCTATGGAAGCTGGACAAGAGGAGATGAAGAAAAGACATGATGAGATGAAGCAAGGACAAGAAAGAATGGAGCAGAAGATGCGTTCCGGTCAAGAAAGAATGGAGCAGATGACAGCCGGATTGGAAAAGAAATTAAAGAAACTAAAGAAACTTTTGGAAGAAATGAAAGCCAGGAGGAGTGAATTACAGAAAGACCTTTCGTCGATGAAAGAAGCTTTAGAAGATCAAGTTAATAAAATTGAAGACGTCCAAGTTATCACAGAAGAAATTGAAGGAAGCAGCGAGAGCGAAGGGGAAGAAAAGAGTGAAGTTCGAATGGAGACCGGTGTCACCGAAAAGGATCTAAGCCATCCGGAGGATGAACCGAAGTTTAATAAGGAGAGGCACGAACAGGGAGAATGTCAAATAATTGCGGAACTGAAACAGCCTTCTCCTCGAAAGTGCAGGTGCTTGGGGATGGAGAAGATGGACTTTCTTCGGATGGGTCTGTTGGTGGCGACCCGTGCTCGATGCCTATGGATGCAAAAGTTAATACGACTCTGTTTGGATTGAATTCGTCCCAAAGATTAAAGCTACTACTTCGCTGCAAGCCTCTTTGTATCTCCTTGCATAGTGACACGGAAGAAGACTACGTGGCTGCAATCGCTGATCCCTGTAGTCGCGGTCTCAATTTCCTCCAAGAATTCGTATTTGCTGTGGATTTTTCGAGGAGTGTCATGCAAATAGGAGCCGATGAATCTCCTGTGTATCCGGTCAAGTAGTGTCGTTGCAGAGGAGCCCTTCCCGTAAAGGCAGATGTCCTCTTCAGAAGATCCAGTGTGGAGAGCTGCGGACAATTCTCAAGTGTCGAGAATGAGGCGGAAATAGGCGTAGATATCCCCGCGGAAGCTTTGGTGATGAAGGCGAATACCTGGCTTTTGAGTGGACTTCAGATGGCATTGTTGGACCATCCTGATATTCGGTTGGTTCGATGGAGGAAGTTCAAAATAACCAACCGACCAACCTGGCAGGAATTCGTTCAGGAGACCATACGAAGGGATTTCGTGACCATACAATGTTTGGCTCCATGGGACACCTTGCATTTTAAGAAGAGGAATCAAGTCTGGGTGTACAATCTGAAACGAGGAAGAGGTCCGAGTCAAAATCATTGAGAAGGTTCGCATGGATCTTTAGTCGCCGCCAAATTAGTAAAGGATGTCATCTTCTAAAGACCGGAAGTCGCCTAAAGCATCATCATCACATCATTCGGAAGCCTACGCCAACTGTTAGATTGAAGTAGGACTGCCGGGACGTCAGTCTTTGAAGAGGGGAGCAATGTTACAAACCTGTAATTTTGCTTCCCAGTATGACTAGTGTCGTCGTAAGAAAGACAGGATGTACGATCTGTCCTGTGCGTGCTAAGCGTCAATGAACTCAGAGCTTGGCGACTAACTTGGTGACCATTTGGCGACTTGGCGATGAATTTGGCTACAAAATTGATCATACTGGAGAGTTCGAGAAGTTTCACGATTCATCCAGAAGGAACCGAGATACAAGCAGAGACGTCCTGATTGGTCTGAAGATTCTAGCTCCGTCTCCCGGAACTATAAAAGACGAGCACTCTGAAGCTGCGGGGAAGTTTCGGTCCTCAGCCATGGAAGAGGACAGTGGTAGTGAGAGCGGACGCTCAAGCAGTAGCAAAAGCAAAACACGAATATTCATCAAAGACCCAGAACAACGGAGATTGTTTAACCTTGCTATGCGACCACATTTATCGATCGATAGCGTCCTTGGGATCCAGAAGTACAATATTGCGACTGAAATAAACCGAAGCCCATCTGACATGGAAAACCTAGTCCAGATGGATACAGAGATGCCCTTCCTACCAGTTGACAAAAAGCACTTAGCAAAAAGAAAAAACTCAATAGAAAACTCAGCAATAGATACTGCCAACAAATTTCAAATCCTGAAAGACGAGATCCAACAACCACCAAAAGAATCTCCCCCTATTCACCTAAAGCTAACTGAAGATTACAACCTAATCCTTCAAGAAATCTGCAGAAAATATCCTGGTACAGACAATAAGCTCTCAAACGGATTTATCAAGATAACTACAGCTTCAGAGTCGGACAGACTAGGAATCATAGAGATACTCAACAAAAAGAAAAAAGAATATATTATCTCAGAAGATCCCATCAACAGACCCATTAAAGTTATCATTAACGGTTTATCAGGAAATCATAACAAAGACGAACTCAAAAGGGAATTAGAAGAGCTAAACTTCACAATAGGACGGATATCGCAACTAAAGAACTTCAGAACCTAGACCTTTCACCCCATATTCCTGATCGAAATCAAAAAAGAAGGAAACTACAATAATATTTATAATATCAACCACCTGTTATACATGAGGGTAAGGATCGAAACTTACAGGAAACCAGCCAAAGCCACGATGTGTTTTAGATGTTCTGGCTTTTATCACAGCGCGCGGAATTGCAGGTGCAATTCGCGCTGCATTAAATGCAACGGAAAACACCAGACGGCGGACTGCAGCATTAAAGAAAGAATTCCAGAGCCAGTCTGTATAAACTGCCAAGGGATAGGGCACTTAGCTTCTTGGAAGGGGTGTTCTGCCTACCCATCTACATCAACAGGAACCAAAAGATTTTATGCGGTGACCCTCAGGAAAAGAATCCCAGAAAGTAATCCCGAAATATCACAATACAGCTCTACAACCCAGCAGAGGACCAGAAACCTAAGGAAACCATCCAATTTCAACCCAACAACAGTAGCCCATACCCCCATCCCGGATGCCTCAGAAATGCATAGCATAATTGAAGCACTCAGAGAAATCAAAAAGCTATTAATAGAATTCCCAGGCCTCCTGAAAATAGCAGCCAAATTAAAAGAATCTAAATCCAAAGAAGAACGAAAACTGATGCTCCTCAATGCTCTCCTCGATTAAGTTTCAAACTCACGCCCTCCTGCACTTCGCAAGCTCCTGATTTGCTGAACTCAAACAATTGAAAATCTATCACATGACCCTCGGTACCCAGAAAATCCAGACAACCTCACCCACTCCTACTACACAGATTAGCTGCATTCCTATTGGACAAGAGATCCTTCCCCTCTCCCGCTTCCAGACTCTGATCACCGATCACTGTGATGAAACATTCCATCTCATTTCGTCAACAGTCCAGGGCATCTTTAGACGCAAGGTCTTCAACGCTGCAAGGAAGGAGATAGCCTGGCTACACCAGACGGGTGCTCCAAAATCGCCAAATCTCGATGCGGCGAAGAAGGGGTGGTATAAGTGAAGTCGTGTGAGAAGTAGTGAGTCGGCAGCTAAAGCGATAAGTTCAGCCGTTGGAGAGACGGTAGAGCGAAGCTCCCAGAACCCCCCCCCCCTGCTGGATTCTGTCTATCCTCTTCGTGTGCTACTGTCGTCTACTGTGTTCGTCTCTGCTGTACATAGTTGTCGTCTGTGTACTCGTCGTATTTGTGCTGCCCTGTTTTCGTGTAAATAAACGTTGTTGTTTATTTTCTACTGCAGCATGCTGATTGAGCGTTCTCCACACCATATCACTTTCACTATCGAAACGAACCCGGAAATTTCTTAACAATATATATAATAAAATATATATAATTAAACACGATAAATTAACATAATTATTTATGCCCAATTTAAAATATATGTTAGATATATTATTAACTATTTTTCAAATATTACACATATTTAGAGATGCATAATCCAAGATTTTTTTCATAACAAATAATTTTGCTATTGTTATTTTTAAATTCTTGTTCCAAATATCTGTTATTTTGATCATATTATTAATTAAAAATTATTACTTAGTATTAAATATTTGTGTAACTTCCGCCGTCGGTAAAGCTAAGGTGACTGCGTACCTTGTCAAATAATCGCTGCATACTACAATGCATTTGTTGCCGTCGTCAGATTTTGGAAATCGTTATAGCAGGTCGATTCCGATGCGATGGAAAGGAGCGGCAGTTGGTGGAATAGGCACGAGATGACCTGGTGGCTTCTGAGGAATAGATTTTCTCCTTTGACATTCTTGGCAGTGCATCACATATCTGCGAACATTTCTGTACAAATCTGGCCAATGAAATTGCTTTCTTATTCTGTCATACGTCCTGGTGAATCCTAGATGTCCAGCGGTAGGGTCGTCATGGAGAGATACTAGAATACTGAGCCGT
The DNA here is from genome assembly GCA_026543865.1 of Argiope aurantia. Classification (NCBI taxonomy): domain Eukaryota; kingdom Metazoa; phylum Arthropoda; class Arachnida; order Araneae; family Araneidae; genus Argiope; species Argiope aurantia. Next base: position 21,725 of record JAPMOR010043360.1, read on the forward strand.
AAATGCTTCGGGATCACTGGTAGGAATTTCCTTCCGGACAGATCGAAATTCTTCTTGTAGAGGACTCCTTTGACTAATTCAAAGTTTCCCAGCCTACTTGTTTTGGTACTTTGTTGGTCTCTTATTATTTTTGCCAAAACCGGATCGTTCATCTGTTCTTCTGCGAGACTAGTGAATAAGGTGGCACCTATGGAATCCCCCTACCATGAATGGTATGGGGATTCCACGGCTTTTAATGGGTTTCTGGACAGACTATCAGCATTTTTGTGTTTCCTTACACTTTTATACACCACTGATACGTCGTATTCTTGGAGTCGCAGCGCCCATCTAGCGAGTCTTCCAGAGGGATCTTTCAGTCTTGTCAGCCAACAAAGGGAATGATGGTCAGTGATGATCTTGAAAGCCTTTCCAAGACATATGGCCGAAATTTAGTTATAGCCCTTATGGCCGCAAGACATTCTCTTTCATTTGTGGAATAGTTTTTATCAGACTTCGTCAGAGTCCGCGAGGCATAAGCAATTACTTTTTCCTTCCCATTTTGGAATTGGACTAATACTGCCCCAATTCCGTATCCACTCGCGTCAGTGTAAAGTTCCGTTGGTGCAGTTTCGTCATAAAGGCCTAAGACAGGATCGGAGGTAAGATCTTTCTTCAAGGTATTAAAAGCTTCCACTTGTTCAGGTCCCCAACAGAATTTTGTGTTCCACTTCAGTAACAACTGTAGAGGTTCGGCTTTATGGCAGAAGTCCCTGATAAATCGGCCATAGTAAGAGCAAAGTCCCAGAAAGCGTCTGATGTCATGGATATTCCTAGGCGCGGGAAAGTCACTCACGGCCTTTATTTTTTCTGGGTCCGTCGTACGCCATCACAGGATACTAGGTGTCCCAAGATCTTTATATCTTGTGCTCCAAAGCGACATTTTTTTGGATTAAGGATAAGGCCGGCTTTCTGTATACACTGAAGGACGGTATTCAATCTCTGAAGACGTTCATCAAATGTTTCTGAGAACACCACAATGTAATCAAAATAGCAAAGGCACATTGTCCATTTTAAATGTCGCAGAAGATTATCCATCATCCTATCAAAAGTTGCAGGAGCATTGCATAAGCAAAATGGCGTCACTTTAAACTCGTATAATCTCTCAGGTGTAATAAAAACCGTTTTCTCACGATCGGCTTCATCGATTTCTATTTGCCAGTAACCTGAGTAGAGATCCACAGACGAAAAATATTTTGCCCCCTTCAGGCAATCCAAGGTTTCGTCAATACGTGGCAATGGATACAAATCTTTCTTGGTAATTTTGTTGAGTCGGCGATAATCAACACAAAAACGCCAGCTTCCATCTTTTTTCCTGACCAAGACGACTGGAGATGACCATGGACTTTCTGATGGTTGAATGATGTTTTTCTCTAACATTTTGGTTACCTCCTCACTGATAATGCGGCGTTCGGATGGGGACACTGTAAGCTCTCTGACTAATTGGTAAGTGGTCGCCTGTGTTTATTCGGTGTTTAACATTGAGTTGGTTTCCGTTCTTGAACATCCTTTTTTGATCGAAAATTTCTGAAAACCTCTGGAGTAGATGAAACATTCTTTCTTTTTTGGTCGATCCTCAAATCCGGAGCTATCATCGTGATATAATCAATGACACCCAATTTCGCCTTTGAAGTTGTCGTGGAATGAAGCATTCCTTCGTCAATGGTATTTACGTAGTCTTCGTGTAAAGGTTCGGCATACCCGATGCACATGCCTTTAGGGATGATCTGAGGTTCTCCTTGTCCGTTCGCAACCCATATTTCGGTTTTTCCATTAAGGAGCGTAACTATAGTAGACGGAATGGCAACTTCCTTTTTTAAGAGGAGTATTCTATTTCCCTATACTATTACGTCAATAGCTCGATGGTTCTTACGCCCTAGGACAGCAATCTTTCTGATAGAACGAGCAGGTACTCTATAGTCTTCCAACGTGAATAAACTGCTGGAATCTGGAATTCTCGAAGGACATCTTAAAACAAGAGCTCCGAACGGCCACAATCTATAACAGCTTGAGAAGCGCCCCAAAAGTCCCAACCAAGGATGATATCGTGACTGCATTGCGGCAAAACAATAAATTCAAAAGCCTGAGGTCTGCCATTGATTTCGAGACGAAGCATATATTTTCCCACTGGTCTCACGTAGTTTCCATCAGCAACTTTTAAAAGAGCATTGTTAGTTGTTGGAAACATAACTTTCTTCAGTAGGCGACGACACTTCTCCGAAATAACAGAAAATGAGGCTCCAGAGTCCACAAGGGCATTTACTGGCTCATTGTCGATGATTACTTCAATATAGTTCCCAGACATCTTAGCGGCAATCGGAGAATTTTTGTCACTAGTGGCCTCATCCCCAAGGAAGGTCGCACCGCTTAGTTTTCCTCATTTCTCCGGCTAGGAGATTGACTGGATCTTCTATATAGCGACGGAGATCGGTAACGGCGTGTCAGCGATCGTCCTCGTGATGGGCTGGGTGACAAACTACGGACTGCTAGTCGGATGTACTCGTCATCATAGCGTACCTCATTCGACGTCTGACGTCCGAAATCTCTCCTATTAGCCCGATATGCCTCAAAAATAGCTTTGCGATCTCGGCAGTATCGAACTACATGGACAGGGCGGCCACAATGGAAACAGACGGTTTTTCTATCAGGAGTGCGCCAGACATCTGTCTTCATCTGTGGTTGCTGTGCTACGGGCATAGGTCGTCTGGCAACATCAGGATAGGAAGGTCAGCGTCTTGGTTTGATCGTTGTCTACTCTTGTGTTGTCTGTGACAAAGGAGCCAAAGCATTTTCCACTTCCTCTCGAACAATGGCTTCAATTGCCTTTGTCTTGGACTTCGGGATCGACTACTTTATACATGAGGCGCTGGACCTCCTCGCGCACTATTTGATGTACTACTGATACCAGATACAGTTGTTGGTCAATTGCAGCCATTGGTACGACATTTGGGAGCCTTTCAAATTTCCTACCCCGGATCCTCTTCTGCTGCATCTCTTCTATCTTTCTACACCATTGAATAAAGTCCTCTGTAGTGGTTATTTCTTTCGTCAGTAATGCCTGGTAAACATCTTCGGTGACTCCTTTCATAAGATGAGACACTTTCTCTTCTTCTGACATATCTGGTTTGACTTGATGGCATAACCCTAACACGCTTTCGATGTATGACTGCGTGCTTTCGCCAGATTTTTGAGCTCTATTGTATAGCTTCTCTTCTGCCTTCTTTACATAGTGCTGTGTTTCTCCAAATGCTTCTTTTAGCATTGATTTGAAAATATCGCAGGAAGTCAATTTTTCTTCTATTATTTTCGAACCATTGCTTTGCTGTGCCATCTAGGAAAAAGAACACATTTGCGAGGCAAGTCATGTCATCCCATATGTTGAATTTTGACACTCTGTTGTATTCCTTCAGCCATTTGCTTGGGTCTTGTCCCTTTTCTCCTTTAAACACAGATGGATTTCTGTATTGTGGCTCTGCAGATGTCAGGTTTAGTTTCCTGTTCTGCAGGCATTTTCCATGTCTTTCTGGGTGGTGGGAAATAAAGTCCAAATTCTGGTTCAAGGCCTTTAAGGCGATCGCTTTTTCGTAATTGCGTTTCCACGCTGATTGGAATCGTACCCGGCTGCCTCCACCAAAGAATGTCACTTAGAACTATGGTATAGAACTCAATGACACACACAAGAGGTAGAGATAAACCAATTTATTAACTGAACTCAGAACACAGTAACTGACAAATCTTCTGCTTTTATACAAACTGAGAAAGTTCCAGAATACTCTTCTGGAGACAGTAAGAAAAGTCCAGAACACTGGTAAACTAAAGAACTGTCCAATATCTTCTGGAACATGAAATAAAGGAAAACATAAAAGCAAGGAATTAAGTATTTACATATACTATTAATCGCAGTGTCTCTAGCGGGATTCGAACTCAGGTCTCTTGATCATGAGACCAGTGTCATGATCATTTGGGCATGGAGATTCGACTGTCTTTCGTCAATGCGGCAATATTATTTTGTTCTCAATTTCAGCATTTTTCGAAAATGATGTGAATATTGTATTCAAAATCAAGTCAACTTCATTGTTCCATCAAATCGGTAATTCTAATGTTTCTCTTCTGTTAAAAACATGTGTGCAAAATCCCTTTTAATTCTTACGATATAAAACTTTCATTTGTTGTAATAAAATGCTGTCCTTTTTCATTGTTTCACTATTTTTTGGCTACTTTTTTCTTCAAATAAATTTACTTTTAAAGATAGTCTAACCTTGTTATCTTTATAGATTTAGTTTTTTAGTCGTGATTTTAATTTGCGTTGCCTCTTACATCAAGATAATCTTCTCTTTTGATTAGATTATTTATAATTATATATTTATTTCACTAGTGGCCTTTGACGACCAATTAGTTGGCTGGGATTGATGATTGTTAAAATTTTCAGTTAAATATTTTATGTTACTTCCTCTTAATTATTTCCTCAATAAATTATTTTTAAACTTTAAATTATTTTAGAAGCCTTACATCGCTCTGTTTATTTTGCTATGCATATCTCTAGTTTTCTATCGTCTTACGTAAAATTTTACCTTGAAACTGTAACGGGAATATTAAATCTTGACTAGTTCAAATATTTTATAGCAGACGTTATTTAAAAACGGGCGCACTGCATAAATTTTTTTGTCATTTCTTATTTATAAAGTTAAACTTAATTTTAAGAAAATGTAAAAAAAAAAATTCAAAAGCGTATTTAAAACATTAACTTAATTCATCATGTTTAATAATAATAAAAATGAATATGTGTCCGTCGATGTGTGTTGACGCTCTACAGGTCGGATCATTTGACCTACAGCTACCAAATTTGGCATATATATATATATATATATATATATATATATATATATATACCTTGGAGGGTGGGAATATCCACCTCTGGGCGATTTTTTAAACTTTAATTAGAATTTTAATTAATTGAAAACTAAGCTGAATTTTGCTGTTTTTTGCGATAACTTTCGAAAATTTTATTACATAAAAATAAATTTCACATCATTCTAAAACTTAAAAAATTTTCTTTTTAATGATACCAACGAACATTTTTCCTGATTTTGGCAATTTTTTAAAATTATTTTTTTAACCTAATTTCCGAAATTAATTACATTGTTGCCCTAAAATTCAAACCGTTTCATAAAATATTTGATCACTTGCTTTTCTTCCATTCTTGAAAGCTAAGTAAGAAGGAATCTAGGTAATATCTGTGCAGTTCACCAGACGAATAAAAAAAAATATGTTGCTGTAACCACGGCATTTAGAAGATAACTTGACATTTATGTTATAATAACGTTATGTTGCCATGAGAGGGACAGGACATCATGGGATCGGTTTCCATTGGTCCATATACACAATCCAAAGAACATATGACATTAAAATAACATGACTTTAAGGACTGACAAGTCAATGAAGTGAGTTTTGAAGCTATAGGTATATGATATAAATTAAATAAACTATAATCAATATCCTCAGCGAGCGAATCAGTTGGTCTCCAAAGCCGACTAGTGCAAAAATAAAAACTTCATTATAATCTGATAAAAAAAATAAAACCATCATCACAATCTAATAAAAAATAAAGTCATTCATACCGTCATCATCAAAAAGAAAAAAAAATCGTAAATGAAGTATTTGTAGTAACGATGAAAACAATTCGAGTTTCTTTACAACAGTGAAATAAATTGCTGTAAAAAATATTTTAAAATATTAATGAGAAATAGATAAACAGTTTAGAGCAATTAAATTAGTATAACTAAAAAAATAAATTTTTTAATTTCAAAATGATATAAATAAAAGAATTTATATTGAAAAGAATTATAATTTATTCTCTCTGAAATAAAATATAAAATAATTTATATTTTGTTTAAGAGAGAACGTCAAAATTTTAAATTTATTAAAGTTCTAATTATTATTTCAAAAAATATTCTAAAGTGGAAATTCTCATTTTTCAATACATATCTGTGTGAAATTTGGTAGCTCTTGGTCTATCACAGAAGTTCCCAACTTTTTTTGGACCCCCCCCCTTAGAATTCCAACTAAAATGGTTATATTCTCTTCTATAATGGTTAACAATACATAATATTAAAATATTTTTGTCTCTAGAGCCACTTCTGCCCCCATGGATGATTCCCGTACCAAATGGGTAATGGTACCTCACAACCCCCGATAAACAAGGCCTCGATGATCTTCCGTGGCGTCACAACGAGACGATACACTTTATTCCCTTAACGTTAAGTCTCTGCGCGCTAGAGAGTCTAGAGAAATTACCTTTCACTTGTTAATATCACTTCATATAATGCAATTCAACACACATATATTGTAGAATTCATTAATAATTAAAATGCAGCCGCTTTCCACATCACTCTGGAGGGGCGCTTGGTATGCCATACCTTTTTTGCATTATGTGCAGGGCAGGTTTCCCAGTAGGTGTATCTCCCCTAGATTTAAAACTATTTATTTAGCAAAAATTGAATGAAAAAAATTGTTGATTAATTTCAAAACAATTCCATACAAAAATGGTTTTATGAATATTTGCAGTGGCGTCAACTCCAAGAAAGCAATAAAAACAGTATTTCACGAAACAGTGTTCTATTCTATTGACACTTCAAAAAATATCCAATAAATCTTTGAAACATTAGAAGAGCTTTCTTATTTAACTATATATGTTAGAAATATCTTTACTAAATTTATCAAATTTTCTTTCCTTTCCGGTTTTAAAAGAGCTTTTCAAACTATCATGTAATTACTCAATAATGCATTGACTGCAGATCAGATTACCAATCTATAAACATTTTCTGGTTTATATCCTGAAATGTCTTTGCCATAATCATGTACTTGTTCTTCATTCACTACATCATTAAAAATTATATCTGCTGCGAAATATTTTTGATTAGAAGATTTCAAAATTTCTTCTTCATATATGGTACATAAGTTCTGAATTATAATCAGAAACGGCCTTCTCTATAAAGGAGATTAGGTGCAAGAAACCATTTGGAGCCCCCAGTTTTTTGTAAAGTAAAAAAAAAAAAAGAAAAGAAATTAAAAAAATAAAATACAAACATAATATATAATTCTATTGCGTGTATCTGTTAAATGATTTTGTTTTTGCTTTTAATTACTTCAGAAAAATCACAATTTTTTTTCGATGATTTGTACAGCAAATGCTTGTAAGCTTCTTCACACCTTGACCAACCACAATTCTTCCTTAATTTTAATTTGTTGAATTTAATTTGAAATTTTTTTCAGTGATTAAGTTGACACATTTTTAAATCTATCTTCTATCTGTACAATGACAGTATCAATTACTGTGATATACTGTGATTAATACCTAAATTCTTTAACTTCATCTTCTTTTATTTCAGAATATAATCTTTTCTTTTTCGAATTCCTGTTTTAAGAAAATTTTCTGAAATATTCAAATTGCATTCTATCACTTTTGCTTCGTCTAAAAATGTGTTGAATTTTGTACTTAAATTTTGAACTTCAGTTTTAATTTTACTGATCAATTTAAAAGCCGAATAAAAAAAACAACTGTTTTTACCTGAAATAGTTCATTGGTAGTGTTAATTTTGGGCAATATTGAAAACTATACTATTAAGTATAAAATAAATGGCATTTCTTGTATTGAATCCAATATTTTAACTTCGGATACCGCTATACTATCTCTATTTGCTTCAATAAATTCTTCTAGGACATAACAAATTTTTTCAAACTGTGTATACATTGCTTTAACTGAATCCATTCTGGCTTCCCAAAGGTTATAAAAAAGCATATAGAAGTTGTAATATCCAAAAAAAAAATAATAATAATTTTACAATATATACTGCTGGAAATGGTATCACAAATTAATAAATTAAAAAAGTGTTATTTGCAAGACATATAAATTGCATGTGGATTTAGAGCAACTATTCTAAATTGCAAAACTTTGTACTTCCCTTTCGTGTTGCTATCTTTGCCTTACGCCTATCCTCTACAATTCATAATATTTAAATCCAGCTCATTTAATCTTTTCAACAGAGGTTTTGCTAGTCCTTCTCCAGTCACACTGATTACTTTAATAAACCCTATAAACAACTCATTTATGTTTAATCTTTTCTCTTCAAATTTTCATACCTAATAATGGCTGAAGTGCGTTTGTTCTTAATGGAAAAAATCAACATTATAATCTATTTGGATACTGCTGTACCTGGATGATTTTGAATAGACTTTAATTTTGCTAAAGATTTTTGTTATATTTTGTTCATTTGATCGCAGTGCTAAATGATGCCCAATTCTAATTTTCGAATTTTTTTAATTCTGTTTATATGATTTATTAGCACAAAGTCGTATTTACTTAATTATTTGATTAAACATACAAAAATTTCCATTATTAGGAGTTCCTATTATTTTCATGGTTTCCACGAAATGAAAGGTTATTACATGATAAATAAGAATCATAAAAACAATTCTTTATAACAGTAATTTAAGTCGTTCCATTTTTTTAAATTTATATTTAGTTGTTTGGTTTTCATCAACAGTAAAACATGATTTTAATCTATTTAGTAATTCTTTCCAATCAATAATGGAATTAAAGTGACAAATAAAACATTCATGATTTTGAATTACAATTGACAGCTTTCTCCAGCTATTATAGCCACCTATAAATAGTGTAGATTGTTCATTTCCTTTTTTTTTTTTTTTTTTGAAAATAGTATACAAAAAATGTTGAGTCTTGTGTTTTCAAATAAATTAACCTGCTGCAAATAAATTAACCTATTTTCACTATTTGGCATATTTTTTAGTAGTGTGTAGTGGAAAATGATCTACCTTCAGCACTCTTAACAAAAACTTCTTTCTGCTGTACAAGTTCGTTTTTAACGCATTCCAAATTTATCAGTTCTAATACTTGGTCATCAACCTGGATCACTTATATTTGCTATTGTCATTTTCGTCGTTATTTTCTGATTCAATCATATTTATACAAATATACAGTTTTTCAATAAATTTCGGTTTCTACGTTTTCATTTCAAGATTATGCAGTTTCTGTGGAGCTTCCTTCTCCAGTTGGAGCTGCAATTGTAACTTCTGAAGTCGAAACATTAACCTTACCATAATTACTTCATAGACAAGAAAACATATCTACTTTAAATTTAGCTTTTATACTTTTTTCCTTTTCTGCTATATATATATATATATATATATATAAACATATACATATACACTGGTGTGAAAACTTAAGCAACAATGCAAATTTTAAGCAGATAGCCATGAAATTGCAGAAAAGGAGTTCTTGCGATCAGTACAATGAACACGTAATTCAAGAGAAAGGTCATATGTATGCAAATATCAGGAACAAAACGTCACAGCCGACGTGAGCGTACGCAAAGGCGCGTGCAGCTCAACACTACAATAAAAGGAAGGACGGAGACGCAATTAAACACATTCGCTGCACGTGAGTTAATTCGTGAAATATGGCTAGCAGAAATCACCTAGACTATTTCACACGTGGAAGAATGATCCGAAAGCTGGAGGAGGGGCGTAGTGTGACCAGTGTAGCTGAAGAGTTCGGAATAAACAAAAGTGTCGTTTCGCGCGCTTGGAAAGCCTTCCGAACCACAGGTACAGCTGTGAGGAAGGTTGGTGGTGGCCGCCCCAGGAAAACAACTGCAGTGGATGACCGACATATCGTCCTGCAGGCGAAAAGAACCCGAAACCAGTCAGCAAGCGCCATTGCTCAGCAACTGTGTGCAGCAACGGGGCGACAAGTGTCGCGTTTTACTGTGTCCAGTCGCCTTCACAAAGGTGGCCTATTCGCCCGCCGTACGGAACGCTGCATCCCTTTGACAGTTTCCCACCGTCGGCACCGTTTAGAGTGGTGCAGGGAGCACAAAAACTGGACATCTCATCAATGGAGTCGTGTCCTCTTTACAGATGAGAGTCGTTTTAGTGCCACAAACAATTCCCAACGCCAGTTGATTTGGAGAGAGGTCGGGACACGGTTTCATCCCAGTAACATCACGGAAAGAAACCGTTTCGGTGGTCCTGGAGTTGTCGTCTGGGGAGGCATTATGATGAACGGGAGAACTGAGCTCAACATTTTCGACAGAGGTTCTGTAACTGGAGATCGCTATTGTCAGGAAGTGATCCTTCCCCATGTGCATCTGTTCCGAGGTACCATTGGATCAGACTTCGTTTTTATGAATGACAATGCACGGCCACACAGGACTCATGCTGTTGAGGAGCTCCTGGAAAGTGAAGATATCACTCGAATGGATTGGACGGCGTGCTCCCCTGATTTAAATCCGATAGAACATGTGTGAGATGCTTTGGGGAGACGCCTTGCGGCACGATTACATCTTCCTGGGAATACCCGACAACTTAAACAGATGCTGATTGAGGAATGGGCACTCTTACCTCAAGAACTGTTGGAAAATCTGGTGCTGAGTATGGGAAGGCGGTGCGAAGCAACCATTGCAGTAAGGGGAGGGCATATCCCATACTAAGGAACATCTGCTTGCTGTTCTTCTACTTGGTCAGACAATCATGTGTAACGATACTATGAGTTCAATAAAGTCTTTTTTTGTTTGATTCCATACTATATGCATTGTATTCATTTCTGCGCAACTATGCTTTCGTCATTCTTTCAGAACAAAATGCTATATCTCATTTCTAAAATTCATGTCTCTCAGATGATTTCTCGTGAAGTTATGGCAAAAAACATATCTAAGTTTTGCACACCAGGGTATATATATATATATATATATATATATATATATATATATATAGAAGAAAAGGAAAATGTATATGCACGCGGAGCCATTGAATAAAGTAATGAGCAGGATATCATCATTTCAGTGGAGTACCTTTTACTGTGTTCATTTTGAATAATCAGGCAGATTGCTCTTTAATAAATGTGATAACATTTGTTAAATTTTCTTGGGTTATATTTAAATTATCCATGAAACTATGAATCTGGGAAATAATATCTGAATTCAGCAATTAATTATTTGTCTTCATTTCTGGCAGATGCTCTAATATTTCATTTAAATTGTTGATGTTATTGACTTTCATTGGTAAAAAAGAAATATTTGGAATATTTGACAAGCTTGTTTTTCCAACATAATCTGACACCTCTAATAAATCATTTATTACAACAGATAATTCAATTTCAGGACGAGAACTTAATTCAATATTCATGAATAAAATTTCGTTTTCTTTATGAATTATATTCCAGAAATTTTTCAAATTTACTAAAGAAATGATCTGTTTTAGTTTTTCCAAATTTTTAAATTCTCTAGTCTCATCGTATTTCTTTTTTTCTGTTATGCTTTCCTCGAGAGTTTTCTCAGTATATTGTTGCTCCAATTTCCTCTTTTTTATTTCTGGATTTTCCCTATGAAATGTTGAAGATGACATGTAAAAGGCACAATTTGGCATCTGAGATGGAATTGCTCCAGTCACTAGTCTCGGATATTTAAGAGGGGCACTTATTAATTTTCCTGACTTCGAATCAAATAGACTAGTTTCTCTTTCAATATCATTTTTTTAAATGTAATTCACAGACCTACAGAAAGGAAGTTATTCGTAAATATTGACTTCCTTTAATGTTTAATTTAAATATACACCGGTGTGCAAAACTTAAGCAACAGGTATGTTTTTTGCCATAACTTCACGAGAAATCATCTGAGAGACATGAAATTCAGAAATGAGATACAGCATTTTGTTCTGAAAGAAGGACGAAAGCATTGTTGCGCAGAAATGAATACAATGCATACAGTATGGAATCAAACAAAAAAAGGCTTTGTTGAACTCATAGTATCGTTACACATGATTGTCTGTCCAAGAGGAAGAACAGCAAGCAGATGTTCCTTAGTATGGGATATGCCCTCCCCTTACTGCAATGGTTGCTTCGCACCGTCTCCCCATACTCAGCACCAGATTGTCCAACAGTTCTTGAGGTAAGAGTGCCCATTCCTCAATCAGCATCTGTTTAGGTTGTCGGGTGTTCCCAGGAGGATGTAATCGTGCCAAAAGGCGTATCCCCAAAGCATCCCACACATATTCTATCGGATTTAAATCAGAGGAGCACGCCGACCAATCCATTCGAGTGATATCTTCACTTTCGAGGTCCTCCTCAACAGCATGAGTCCTATGTGGCCGTGCATTGTCATCCATAAAAACGAAGTCTGATCCAATGGCACCTCGGAACAGACGCACATGGGGAAGGATCACCTCCTGACAATAGCGATCTCCAGTTACAGAACCTCTGTCGGAAACGTGGAGCTCAGTCCGCCCGTTTATCATAATGCCTCCCCTGACGACAACTCCAGGACCACCGAAACGGTCTCTTTCCGTGATGTTACAAGCTATTCCCAACGCCAGTTGATTTGGAGAGAGGTCGGGACACGGTTTCATCCCAGTAACATCATCATCAGCATTATGCACATCAGAATTATAATTTTTATAAATGTCTTCCGTGTGGG
>JAPMOR010043360.1:34258-72575 GCA_026543865.1 Argiope aurantia
ATATGGTTCCTATCATTTATTTTAGCCAGCCAAAAAACTTTTTTTTTGCAAAAAACAAAAACAAAAAACACCTTATTTGAACAGCTTTAACGTAAAAAATACATTAGCTCATTTCAAGTATCAGTTTGTGTAATGTATATACATGAAAGCGTACATACATATAGAAAGAACTAAACATTATTGATATCCATTTAAATTTGAATTTCTTTCTAAGGTTTCCCTTTCTAAGGTTTTTTTTTCATTTTCTTAAATAAAGTTAAACCGTAAGAGATATAAAGATTAAATCCTCATAAAACTCAGAATTATAATTCATTTTATTAGATTAAATTTGTATTATGCACATCAGAATTATAATTTTTATAAATGTCTTCCGTGTGGGAAAATTATAAACGTATTCCTTTTAATAAATACATTTTTAAAGCAAATTTCTCACACTTGATATTTATTATATTCAACACTCGTTTGAAACGTGGTAAGGATCATCAGCATTTTTCTCAAGAAAAGTTTCGTTTCGTTATCAGAGACAAGGAGTATCTTTCTCATTCATAGTGAGTGACCATTTGGCTTACATTGTAAAATCGCCAAATCTTACATGCAAAGATAAAGTTTATAATGCGGTAGCCTTTCTTGACACTTGAGCGGAAAGGGGGAAATTTATACAGCGCAAGTGACATAGAGCCGCGAAGAGTTCGTTTCTTATCAGTAAACTTGATGAGGGGGAAATTCCTCCATCGGTCCCCCAATTCACACCCACTCCTGTAAGCTCTCGGGGCGACGTCATTACTTTCTGTGACGTAAGTGTTCTGGCCTTGTTTATCGGGGGTTGAGGTACTCCCGCCCCTACATTTCCTTTTTCAGAAAAGTCGAATGAATGAAAACGCCGGATGAAAACTAAGGGAAAATAAAAAGGAAACAGGCAAATCTAGAACAATAAATATTTCAAAATCAGCGATATTCAAGAAATTTTTAAGATGTAAAAATGATAATAAAAAACGATATTTTGAAAGCAACAATATATTTTAACTAAAAGTGTGAAAATAATTGCTATTATTTATCCAATGAAAGAAATGGATCTTGCATAAATAATGTACTACAAGTTGATTTTCATTGCTCTCGTGCTATTTTTATTTTTTGTTAGAATTAGGGTTGTCAGTGTCTTGGGAAGATTCTCTTTTTGTACAAAAATATCATCGTCGTTCAAGTCATTTCCTTTTTGATAGAGTAAGATCACTTAAAGTAGATAGAATAATATCGCAACAGTATCCTAAATCAGTGAAAACTTTTAAATGCAGTAAATTACGAATGATAATTAAATATTTAAGAGAAAATCCTTTAACTAATTTTTGTTTAGTTTCCTCCAATAAAAGAATTCCTCTGGCGAAAATCCATGCCAATTTATAATGGAAGTGAAGAAAGTCGTTTTCTGTCCTAAAACTTATCAAAAATATTAGCTAATATTTTGATTCCAAAAATATCGAAAATAGACGAACTGTCATAATTAAAAGCAAGAAACGTGATTATAATTATTTTAAAGTCTTTCAATATCTTTTTCTGTATTTATAAAATTTTACTCCCCTTTTTTGCTTAAATTTTGTATTATCATTTCAAAAATATCATTTTAATGATACTTAATATGTACTTTTGTACTGGCATCTAAAATTTCATTCATTTATTTTTAATTAGCATTATCATTTTATTAAAAAAATGCTTATTTAACTCTACTTTCTTGATCAAAAAATTTGTTAATATACTGAATTTGAGATATCAATATATACTGGTGCTGAGGGCGGATCACATACGGTTATACAGCGCATAAAAAATTAAGCATATTTGGATGCAAAGTGAAATAAAATAATGTTATAATGCTAAGACATTATAAAAAAAGTAATTTATTGTTCTCTGATATTCATAAGGGTTTAAAAATCATTCAAGGAATCAAAGGGAAATTTGAGCTGAAAAAAGTGTAATTACCATTTGCAGGTATGCTGGCAGAATATGACAATGCTAGATATGACCGCTATAGGAGACAATGCAAGATTTCATGCATCACGGCATGCTTTGCAGAATATTACCCAGCAGCTGTTTGGGTAATTTATTCCATTCTTTTTCGTTGTATGAATGAGGGTGACTTTGTTTAGTGGAGGGCATTATCGATCAGTAAGATTGCTTCTCAAAGCATCCCAAATATTTCCCCAGGAATTTAGATCTAGAGAACTCGTGGCCACTCGAGTTGTTGAATATCCTTGCTGTCTAGAAACTTCTGGAAAGCGACTGTCCGATGACATGATGCGTTGTCGCCCATGAAAGCAAATTTATCACAGATAGTACCAAGGATCATACGAACATGAGAGAGTGGAACATCATTAATGTATCATTCACCGGTCATATTCCCAGTTGGAAGCATATGGAGAGACGTACAACCATTGATCATGATGCCAGTCACCATGTCACTAAATTTAGGATATCGGTGCATTTCCTGTATGTTTGTATGACTATATGCAGAACCACTCTTATACCAGATCAGTTGACTTCGACAATCAGACGAGAGACTGAACCTACATTCACCAGAGAAGAATATGCCAGTCCAGTCCTCTTCCCTCCAGTTCCGACTCTAACGCTACCATTGTAAACGGGCGGTTTGGTGACGTCTGGACAATGGGATGCACATAACAGGCCGATGGGTGTATAGTCCTCTTTCTTGTAAACGACTAGCGATAGTATTTTTAGAGATCCGCTTGCCGGTAGCAGCAAGAAACTGATTTGCTACCTGAATAGCTGTACTGTCTCTCCTCCTTTTTTGTCGACAGTACTATGAAAGCTTCTGCAGAACAGGACCTCCCCCGTGACATATAGTTCTATTCCATTGATTCCATTTGTTTGAAATGATTTCCAAAGAACCTTGAAACAACACCGTAGCTGATGTCGAACTATCTGGTAATATATATTATTTTCGTCCATCTTCTATCTTGCCAATAATACGACCACGCGTCAAATCATTTAAGTGATGTCTGGAAGACACGCCGAAAACTGTAAGTCCGTTGATTATTTTCCCCGTTGAACTTTGTATTTGAACAACAATGGTAGATAAGCGTCAATTCCTTTCTATCTCTTATTAGCGCTCTCTCGTGACGAATAATCCCAAATTTGCATACGTCTTACTGTTTCCCTGTATACTCATTTCCGTTTTGTGGTTGATATCATTGCTATTGCCATCCATCCTTAACACCAGTATATTTTATGATATACTTTTACTAAATATATTACATTGAAACTGACTGTTTGGTTTTATATTGTAGTTAAATTATAATTTTATTTAGGAAAAAAAGAAAAATTGTCTCGAAAGAGAAAGAACACTTGCTTTTCAATAATTTAGAAAAAGAGGAAGGTACTCATAGTTTTTGGGATAGAAACTCATTTTGAATAGATATTAGAGATTTCTATTAATCTTAATCTAAAGTTCCAACAATTGTAATATTAGATTTCGTGAAAAAGAAGTGTGATTCAAATCAGTGGCAGATAAATAACTAAACATTCAACAAGACATAGAACGATACTTCTATGGCATAGCTGGATATCCAGAAATCCAGGCTGTTTGACATTTTGTGCTTATAGGAGACCTCTGGTCTAGAGCTGGGCGAGTACACAGGGAGATCGATTAAAAAAATGTTATTAGACAAGTTGCAAAATAAAGAAATTTGTAAAAAAAAATCATATTCTATGATTTTTAAAATATTAGCATCTATTCAAGTATAATTGATTAGATCAACTATAATTGATTAGATCAACTATAATTTATCAAGTATAATTGATTCGATTCCTATTTGTTTCATTGCGGTGTCTATAAATACGATTTTGTTATGACAGAACTTAAAGACACAGAAAGTCAGCTTAAATCAAATTGTACACAGATGTGAATCCCATACAGCCATGATTCATAATAAATAAAAACATATGCATTTCCACAAAGTAACGGAAAAAAATGATCATTCTTAACATGTTGATTATGTGTTGGAATGTTTAACAAAATCTACCACTTTATTAAAAGAGTGACCACATAATGTGAGCTGACTAGAAGCTAAATTTGCCACTGAGAAAGGAGGATTTCATAAAAAAACTAGCATTTCAATTTTCACCTTCAAAGGAAGTTAACAGCGTTTTACCGTAAAGCATGCTCCGTCCTTGTAGTATATTTCTAATTCTATACATCTAATACATTTATATTTCTAATTCAGTCTATGAATCAATATATTATATTTTAAACTTCTAAGAAGCCTTGCATTGAAAAAATTCTACTTCGAGATTTTCACCACGTTTGTATCCAGAATGTACATATCTGTGAACATGCCGAGTAAGTACGAAACTTCAGTGGTCTTTACGCCTAAATTGTAAATTTCTATCAAATTTTTAACGATACCCTTCAAAGGGAAGTCTGGATACCTGCCCTTCCGCTAGTATAAAAACTTCAAATAAAAAAATGTTTGAAATTTGATATGCGACTTTTTCCCCAGATTTTTTGTTTGAGTGTAATTTTACTGGAGTACCAGTTTTACAGTAGGGAATATTTGGTAAAAAATTATATCCATGTCTGCATTATTTTTCGAAAAATTTAACTATTTCGGGGAAATAAAAATGTTTGTAGAAAAATGACTACAAGCACTTTTCTATTCATATCATAAATAATATTCTAAAAATGTTGTCTTACTATTTCAAATTCACGTTAAATTCTTTACACTCGTGATCACTACTTTTTATTGTTGTCCGGGAATAACTTTCTTTTTAATATTTATAAGATATTAGGTAGAATCAATGGTGTAGAGTTATTTTAAGAAAATATATATATGGGATAGATTTAGTCCCAGGCTGTGGCAACGCACATGGGAGTGACGTGATGGCGCTCGCTTTTCCCCGCTAAGGGGGAGAGTTGGAAGTACTTCACTCTGTATGAAGGCAATGTTGTGATTCTGATTTTTTTTTTTAATTTTGTGTAAAAGGCAGTCAGCCTTCCTTTCTCCTTTCATTGTTTTAAGTATTGTGCTCGTCCTAAATGTCGTGTCCGTCCCTTTATTTATTAATTAAAAAATATTTAAAAAAACAAATGATCTTTATTATTGGTTCTGAGATTCACACTCAAAGCCACATGGGTACTCTAGCTGGTTGGATTTTGACCACTTTATTAAGGACAATAAAATGTGACTTTTATGGATTCCAGTTGTCTTCAAAAAGTGAACGACACCAAATGATGAATGCGAAACAAGTATTGTGGATATTTACAAGCGATAATCGAACCGAAAGTAGTATCTTCTACAACTGTAAGTAAAACTCTTTAATCGAGGATTTGATTCGAAAAAAAAAATTGGATGCTTAACCGAGAATTTGGATGCAATAAAAACTTTTAAATTGGATGAAAATAAGTGTAAGGAAATTGAAGAATAATTCATCAAGTTATTTGATGAAATTCTATATTTGATGCTGAAGAAACAAATGTTCTTTGAATAAATTTGTTGATGTGAATCGCCTATTTGATGTTCCTTTGATGCTGAATTTAATTTTTCTGTTTTCTTCCACGGATATTTGATTTTTGAAGGCAATTTTGAATGACTATTTGATGATGTATTAAAAAATGTGTTTAGAAAGAAAATTGTGAATTTCTAATTTGAGGGTTTTGTAACAAATTTCGAAATACTATATGACGATTAATTAAAAAGTTTTCTATTAGAATATTTACAATTGCAGCATATAATGAGGTTGATGCTTATTTGAATTCATTTCTTAAAATTACTGGAGTGAATACTTTTTGAACGAAATTTCAAATGAATACATTGTGGCAAAATATTATTGCTTCATTTTTGAATTTATATTGCATATTTTCTTAACATTTGTTGATAGCATATTCTGGTTGAATTTTTTATTTTGAGTGTACAGTCATCACATTTGTTATAAATTTCTGAATAATTTTGTGAAAATTGTCTAAAAACATCGAATGATAGCTACACTTAACGATTATCCATACATTGTAAAAAACTAGTCGTACGAATAAGATAAAACTTCTGCATTGTTTCATTTTTGGTGAAGACCCATTCGATCAAGATGACGAAAATGTTCGGTATCTCCTTTCAATCGAGAGGAAACCAAACGCAAAGATTTCTCCATTTAGAATTTTTGACGGATTTGGAAAAATGTCGTGACTCATTGATGCGATCTCACATTGCTGAAAATGGATTTGAGCAGTGACAATGCCCCCTCCATAACGAAATTCCTGACACTTCGAAAGAACTACACTTTGAACACCGGAAAACGCCGATTGATCTAGATGAGCTGACTCAGAAGTTTCCTTTTTCCGTCAATACTTCTGAGAGTTATTCCGAAAAAACCAACAATATTTTTTCTCCTTTTAGCTTGAAAGATATTGCCGAGTTAGTAAAATCTTTTTCGTCTCGAGATAACTATAGTGTGGAAATTTTTATTTCTGATGTTGAAAATATTTTTGACTTATACCAAATAAAAAATCCAATTCATCAGATCATTTTTGTAAAGAAATGCTTAACTCTAATAAGGTCTATTCGTGGAATGAACAAATGAAAAAACACTTGATGGAAGAATTTTCTCAGAAAATGAATTACATAATTGAATGCATTTGAAACCTTCCGAAATTTTACAAGAATACTTTTGGGCCATGAGAGATGAGATAAAGGCTCTCTTGATGAGTCGTCCTTAATTGATTAGGTCATAAATGACATTCCTGATTCTTCAAACTACAAAATTATTTTATATGGCTGTAAATACATTTCTAAATTTAAAGAAAAATTGAAAATTTATGAAAAATTCTTTCATGCTTCAAAAACTTTTAAACAACATGTAGATAAGAAAATGATGATCATACACATGATGACCACAACCTACTTGTCACAAAAGTATCTCGTGCACAGATAAAAAACGTGGTAAGAAATGATATGGATGCAAAAACTTCGGCCATATGCATGCTAATTTTCCACCAATTCTAATCAACATCTAATCGCAACACCTCTACCCCTTCGGATAGAACTGTTCACCCAATTTCTCAATCGTCTGGATAAAATTCTGCAAATCCTATGCATATTCCCATAACTCTTGCCAAAATTCAATTCACTGCTCTTTGTGATACCGGTTCACAAGCCACCTTAATTAACGACAAAACATATCGAAGCATTGGATCCCCACCATTGTATCCTTCAGGCATAATATTCTCTGGAATTGGCCGAGAAAAAGTACACAGCATTGGATTTTTTCAAGATTCCATTACAATTGAAAACACATCACTCCCTGCCAAAATTCATGTTGTTAGAGACACTTCGATTCCCCTTGATGTCATTATTGACATGGATTTCTTGCAACAAACAGAGTTTGCATTTGGTAAACAGGGCATACGCCTATGTAACAAGCATACGAATGACATGTTAATTGCTATAGCTAATGTCTAGGAGGATTCAACATCTGTTGTTGATTTTTCTCACATAATTAATCATAAAATTCGTGATGAAGTTCAAAACTTGGTAAATAATTACAAACCTCACAAAATTAAAGACACAGAAATTAAAAAGACTATTTTATTAAATGATGAAATCCCAGTTGCTCAAAATTCACGTAGACTTCCCTTCGCAGAACAGAAAGTTATAGAAAACCAAATCCAGGAATGGTTGAATGACAGAATCATTAAACATAGTTTCTCTAATTATGCTTCCCCAATTGTCTTATGTAAAAATAAAAATGGAGACTATAGGCTCTGTATAAACTATTAAAAATTAACAGAAAGGCGATTTAAAACAAATTTCCTTTACCTTTGATTGAAGAAGTTTTAGATAAATTTAAATCATCTAAAGTTTTCACCTCTCTCGAGCTCAGAAATGGATTCTTTCATGTACCCATGGATCCAAACAGCATTAAATATACATATTTTGTGACTCATGAAGGTCAATACGAATTTTTACGTGTGTCATTTGGATTATTAAACAGGTCTAGTGTTTTCCAACGTTTCGTTTAAAGTATTTTTTTTTAGGAAACTTATACATAAATGCGTTATAATTGTGCATATGGATCATCTTCTCATTCCATCCTAAGATGAAGCCGAAGGTTTACAAAAACTAAAAATAGTTCTTCAAACAGCTGCGGACTTTGGTCTTGAATTAAACTTTAAAAAATGTAACTTCCTGCAAAGAAAGATAGAATTCCTTGGGTATGTTATTGAGAATGGCACAGTAAAACCTTCACCCTCTAAAACACTAGCAGTTCAAAACTTTCAACAGCCTAAAACCCCTAAACAAATTCAAAACTTTCTAGGTCTAACAAATTAATTCAGGATGTTATGCTATGCTCTCATCACTAGACCTCTAAGTGACCGTCTTCGTGATAATGTCGAATTTGAATTCGGCACAAAACAAATTGCTTCTTTTCATGAACTGAAAAACATACTTTCCCCAAACCTGATTCTTCATGTTTTTCTACAAAGTCTTCCTTTAGAACTTCACACTGATGCAAGTGCCCTAATCTTTGGTGCTGTACTTTTCCAAAAATTTGCTGATGGTCAATTCCACACTATCCATTATTTCAGTCGCAATACTTCCGTCCAACAACAAAAATTCAGTAGTTACGAGTTAGAAGTTCTTGCAATTATTGAAGCACTTAAAAATTTAAACTACTTGTTAGGTACAAAATTTAAGATAATGTCAAATTCTGACGCATTCTAAAAAACAATGAATAAAAAAAAATCTCCCTCCAAAAATTGCTCGATGGGCGTTAATGCTTAAAGAATTTAATTATGAAGTTTGTCACAGATGAAACATGTGGATGCCCATAGTCGTTATCCTGTTCTTGTGAGCTCTCCAAATTCAAATTGTCCAAGAAAACGATGAATTTATTTCTCAAATGAAAAACATGATGAGCGCCCAACCAATTGATGATTATTTACTTAAAAATGATATTTTATACAAATTATGCAAAGGTGGCGAACTTTTGGTGGTTCCACAAATGGTGCAGACAGAAATTATCAAGAATACACACACACAAGGTCATTTTGCGTCTGAAAAAAACTGAAGTAATTGTTTCTCGAGACTTCTACATTCCTAACCTTACAAATCTTACGCAAGAAATTATTTCTAATTGTATACCTTGCATACTCTCCTCTAGAAAAAGTGGTAAACAAGAAGAACTGCTTCATCCTATTCCGAAATGTGATAAACCCCTTGATTGCTACCATTTTGATTTTTTAGGGCCCTTACCATCCGCTAAAAAGTGTTATGAATATATCTTTACTCTTGTTGATGCTTTTTCAAGATTTGTATGGATTTATCCAGTTAAATCTCCTTCAACTAAAGATGTTTTTTACAAATTGATATTACAACAGAACACATTTGGAAACTCTTTGAAAATAATTACTGATAAAGGTAGTTCTTTTACTTCAATAGAATATATCAAAATTTTTGTGAAGAACAGTCAATTGAACCTATTCATATCACTGCTGTAGTACCACGTGGCAACGGACAGGTTGAAAGGTTCCACTGTACATTAATTCCTGTTCTAACCACATTGTCTATTAATGAGCCGGACAAATGGTTTAAATATGTACCACTGTTACAACGTGTCTTAAATAGAACTACAACACTTAGTACAATATTTACACCTTTTCAACTTTTAATTGGTACTCAAATGAAACAAAAAGAGGATATCAAGATCAAAACACTACTTGAAGAGGAACATTATGAACACATTATTCATGACAAAAAAAAATTACGCGACGAAGCCATGCGAAACATCTTGAAATTACAGCAGGAAAATAAACATCAATACAATAAAAGCCTTAAACCTGCATGGAAATATAAGCTCGGCGACACAGTGCTTATACATCGCACTCAATTTGGCACCTGTCTAAAGTTGCTCCCAAGATATTTTGGACTTTACGAAATTATTAAGATAATCCCAACGATCGATATGATGTTAAGAAGATAGGACTTGACGAAGGTCTGATCATAACTTCAAATGCTGCGTATGAAATGAAGAAATGGTGCTCCTTTTAAGCAAAAATTTGTGTGTGTGTGTTATCTTTTTTCTTTTTCTTCTTTTTGCTCATTTCAGCTTTGTTGCCTACATCGCTCTCAACTTCAACTGAGCCGTGGACGTCTGGTATGCAGGACGACTCTGAGCCCCAGGCGAAGGCAACACGCATGGCTCTCGCTTTTCCTCTCTAAAGTGGAGAATTGGAAGTACTTCACGCTTTATGATGTTTTGATTCTGATTTTTTTTAAATTTGTATAAAGCCTTTCTTTCTCCTTTCATTATTTTAAGAGTTGTGATCGTATTAAATGTTATACCAATCCCTTTAATTATTAATTAAAAATATTTAAAAAGATCAAATGCTCGTTACTATTGGTTCTGAGATTCGCATTCAAACCCACATGTAATATATATAATCTATATATTTTGTCAATATAAAAGTATATTCTCTGTACAAATAAGAGAAAGTAAATTTTGTAAATGCAGTAAAAAGCAACATAGGAATAATCTTCAAATGAAATAAAGAATGATAAAAAATAAGTATAAAAGTAAAGTAAAAAGGACAAATAATTTTAGTTTATGTACTTTCTTGTTATCAATGGATTTTACCACAGAAAAACCTTAAAATAATTTAGTGGGGGCTTCATATTATCAAAATCCACCACTGTATACAGTGTGTTATTGCGTCTCTCGCCTTTATGCATATCATAATTAGAATTTTGGCTATTGAAGATTTTACGATATCTTACCAATACCGATCTTACGATGCAGATATTCGCTGTGTCTGAACAAATGCACTGCCTTCGATTTTCCCTTTTAATAGAACTCGGAAGTTGTGTCACAAAAACTAATCGCATGACGCAAAAGAATGTAAATTTTGCATTTGCTAAGAATATTAGAATTCTGCTGTTTTACAGATCCATAAAGAATTAAAAAAAAACTTTCATGGAAATTTTGCCTTTTTTGGGTTTTATCTATGTCGTGTCAACAAGTAAAACAGAATGAAAAATATCTTTGCCAGAGTCATCTGGCTTGTTATGCTTTCTATATGTTTCTATTGCGTTACGGCAATATGTAGTTAAGAATTTTTTTGTTATATACGAGGGGCGATCCAAAAAAAAGTTTACAAGGCAAAAGAAAAATGATTTTCTAGCAATAGACACAGGATACAAATTGTAATTAAGAGACATATGTGGCGGTCACTTCTCGACATAATCACCAAACCTGTTGAGGCATTTATCACACCACTTGACCAATTTGTTTAACCCGTCTTGGTAATAATCAGGTCCCTGGCTATTGAGCAAGTTCTCGGCACCTTTTTGAACATCACCATCTGATATAAACTTTGTTTCGGATAAGTGTTCCTTCAATGCCGGGAAAACGAAATAGTCACTGGGAGCCAAATCGGGGCTGTATGGGGGTGTCTGCAGACCTCCCACCTAAACGCTTCCAGCAATCTCTCTGCCCGCTTCAAAAGAAAGACACCATTTCACCACCTGTTGTCTACTCATTGCTTCGTCCCCGTACACTTCAACGATATATCTGTGAATGTCCGATGGGGACACATTCTTAGCCCATAGAAATCGTATCACGGCTCACACCTCTGTACGAGACCACTTCTCTAGACATCTTGCCATTACTGTTGCTGTTTCAGGTCTCAGAACTAACACTATCTGATCGAACGACCGGTCTAAGACAACTAGTGACATGTGTCTCCACTCTGGGTAACAAAATTACCATCCACAATTTGTACTTCCCAAATACTGATGCTGGTAAACATTTTTCTGGATCACCCCTCGTACATTTATTCTCCAAGTAGCTAGCAGTTTGCAAAATGAAATATTGCTAATTGGCAGGATTGCTTGAACATTTTCTGTCTGTCACTGAATCCAAAATACGTATCCGAAAATGCGTAAAAAATTATTTCTCTTGAAGTAGGCTTCGGCCAGCTCCTTTGAAATTGTACAACTTGATGCTGACACAAAATTCATTGCATTCGTAAAAAAAAGCTGTTTTTTTAATGCTGTAATATTCTTCATGTTGGGTGTGTAGGTATAAAAAAAAACTGGAATGATGGAAAGTTTCTTTGTTTTGGTCATACTAATGAATGAGTGAGTGCATTTCTATTAAGAATAAAGCACAAGATGTCAGTATTACCGACTACTAGCTCTGTTGTTGTTGTTACTCATGGTACTTTACAAGCACGCTGACAGATCTGTCAGCGATTTAAGTCCAGTGAGCGTCTCTTGTTTTTTCAGTAGCGCCAACTAGGCCCAAGAGTACGACTTAGCTACTTCATGCGTCACATTCGCTTGCACAACCCCTTTTTACGGGGGGGGGGCACATTCACACACTTCACAGATGGAACACAGAAGAAAAATTATGTCCGAATTCTGGGACTCGAACCCGGGACACCCAGATCACAACTCCTAGCTCTGGACATAGTATACAAGGTATTGTAAAACGGTTCTTTCTTTGGTTTGCTTATAACGCCCCTACTCTTAAATAAAGTCGTGGGTTTTATTAGAAGCTCGACTACTAACATTCTTCTGAATTGTCAGGTGAATAAACAGTGTACATTACTATGTTCTGCGAAAACTGCATTTTATCATCTTCAGTAACGTCTTTTCAGAATATTACTGTAATGTTTGAGAAATATAATGTTTCAACGAATACCAGTTCTTCTCAGCTTGATATTCTTTGCAGAGACACTTGCAGATACCCCGCTTTCGAAGTACCTGGCATTATCTTATGCAATTAAGCCCGATGCTAATGAACATATCAAAAATGGCAAGCGTTGTCGCAATATTGTTTCAAATTATATGCAGAGTATCTCACTTTCTTAACTGACTGAGAGGTCAAGTGGCTGAATTTTTCATTTGCTTCTCAAACTTAGTAGGTATGGGCCATAGATCCTATTAAGAATGTTATGAAAGAAGCCTCTACTTTACAAGG
Organism: Argiope aurantia; assembly: GCA_026543865.1. Taxonomy (NCBI): domain Eukaryota; kingdom Metazoa; phylum Arthropoda; class Arachnida; order Araneae; family Araneidae; genus Argiope; species Argiope aurantia. Next base: position 47,237 of record JAPMOR010043360.1, read on the forward strand.
CTTCCAAAGCTTTTTAAGTTTTTTTTATAAGCGTTTTATCATTATATTAGGGCAAAGACCTCATCTGTTATTTGAATAGCGAAATGTGAAGATATGCCGAGTAAATTTATGGAATTCCTCAGTAGGGCTGTGCTAATTTTCAGAATATATGTAAAAAAAATCGATTTTTGGAAAATATTGATTTTTTTTGATAAAATTTTTGAAAAAAAAATCATTTCATCAATATCATGACGATGAAGCGCGATACAGTGAGTTCATGCGTGCTATTAATTTTCCATTTTCGATCTTAATAGGTATTTACTCGAACTTTTATCATTGATGCATTTGCTGAGTTTTTACAATGTATGTTTTACCGTTGTATTGCGCTTCTAAAATCCAATTTGAAACAACTATCCTGTAAGGAACCAACCTGAAATTATATATTTTGAAATAAAAACATGAAATAAAACGATGAAACAAGGCCAAAAATTACACTTATTGATTATTTTTTTTATTCAAATGTAACTATTGCACTTTATATAAAGTTTGTTATGCAAGAAAATTGTTTTGTGGGGCAAACTTTTATTTCTCACGAATAAAACTGAAATTCGATAAGTTGATGGCTGAATCCTTATTGTGTAATTTATTTAAGCGTTTCAATTGACATTTATACTCATTTCATGTTAAGTTTCAAATTTTTAAGATTATATGAAACAATAATTTTCTTGCTCAAACAAAGATTTAATCGAAAATTTTATATAAATTATTGCATGTATTATAGAATAAATTTAAAACGATATCAAATTTCTTTACCGTGTTTATTGTTTGGGATAGTTAATAGAAGCTTTTCCGTAAATAATTTTTTGGCCTATTGGCAACGGTAAAAACATGAAGTCAAAAAAAAAAAAAAAAGAAAAAAAAAAAGAAACATATTACTAAGGAATAAAAATCTGTTGTTGCAAGTTTACTCATTATTTGATGAATACATTTTACTTCTAATCAAACGTTTATTGCAGATCAAAATTTCATCTTCGAAATTTCGAAATCAGCTCTGAATTATGTCTTAAGATTTGTTCCCTTTTTCATTCATTTTCCACAGTATGTGATTCTAAATCAAAAATATTTAATTTTTCGAACCTTATACCTCTTAAAAATATTGCTACTTTTTATTAGCATTAGCATTTTCATTAGCAATACAGCATTTTGTTCATGAAATTATGCGGGTTTTTTTTTATTTAGGGTGAATATTAACTTTAGCGTCAGATTTGTTTACCTGTTATTTGATCACTACATAAATTTTAATGTTCATCAATCTTATTCAAACTTTCAATGCTGATCGAATTTTCGATACTTATCGAGATTTCGACACATCGAGCGTTTGATTCTGTTCGAACATTCATAGCACTGAGAACAAGTCTGTTGATAGTTCACGACTGGATTCCAAGGCATCTCTTTGGAAACACTTCGGGGAAGGGGCTTATATGTTGCTGGATGAGATCCTTATTATTCGGATTTATTTCCTATTGAATATGAGTAAAATATATGTTGAGATGTTTATGAGGATTTTCTTTTCACTTTTTAATTACATAATGTTTCGAATTTTTTTTACCTCTAAAAATATGGCTTCATTTCTGTGTCATTTTTCATTAAATTAAGCTATTTATGATAAAGATTATTTTTTGTGGCAGACCTGTTCCCCTATCATTTGATCCCTTTCTAAATTTGAATTCTCGTCCATCTTGATAGAGCGTTCGATGCTTTGATCGAACATTCATGGCATGGTAATATCTTCAGATTGAATACGGCTTTGGAAGGGGCATTTATGGAAATAGGTTGATAAATCTTTATTATGCAGATTTATTTGAAATAGCATAGGAGTGGAATGTATTATTTTAGTAGTAAGTTTCCAATTTATAATTATATTTCATTCCCTATTCTAATTTTCAGCTTTATAGTTCGAATCTATCTAAACAATAGGAAATGTTATTTATATTCAGACACATAAGCAGTTTTTTTAAACGTTGGTTTTGTTTTCGATATTAATAATGATGTATATGGGAGCAGTTTTCTCTTTTATTTGTCAAATGTTTTCTAATTGTCTCAGCACTAAGTCCCTTTTCTCAAACTTTTAACTTATTGCAGTATTCTTTCATAAACGCGATTACATTCCTTAATACTGAATATTTAGTTTAAATATACATTTAGAAATAGCGATTTCATGATCACTATTTCTAATTTCTGAAATTTTATGTTCACATTTTTAAAGTTTTAAACATATTATCTAAAAATTGAGTCTGTATTCTAAATGTATATTTCAACTAAATCTGCCACAAATATTATTTAAATAAAAAAACTTTGTTATTCATTTATCATGGCATTGGATTTTAGATTTTGAATTCGCAATTCGTCCAAACTATTTCATTTCACATGTAAAAGGCATGAAAGTTGAAAGGGATGATGGAAGCATTAAAGAAGGCAACATTTCAAAAAATTATTTTAATATTGAAGAAACAAAATATTATGATATATTGAGAAATGCAGACAGCTAAAACGAAATGCTATTGCAACACACTCGATTGAAATGATTTTAGTATCATTATATTTTAATTATTTGATTGGAAAAATACGAATATTTTTTATCATATAAATGAAAATTGACAACTCAAAATTCCCATCTTTGGCGAAATTCTGATACGACAGTTTGTTAAAAGATGTTATTTATAATTATTTTTTGCTCAAATTCGCGATACATTAAGAAATATCGACTTATTTTGGACGATGTAACACAAAGATGGAGTTCATCATCGCCCCAGTTATTCTTTTCAAATATACCAAAATCTTGGAACAAGCCTTGAGGTAAAAGAAATATTTCCAGTTTTCCTCTAAAGCAGTTCAAGCAAAAATTCTAATTACTCATATACTCTACTTGAATAAAGTGTAGTGCTATGTTTATTGGTTCAAAGTACTGATATTACTCCATGAAGAGATATCTTCCTCTTGTTGATTTATCTCAACGAAGAATTGTTTTTTCAGCTTTTTAATGACCTATCTCACCGTGTGATCAAACAGGATGAATCAACTTGCAGAGGAGAGTAGCGTTTGAAATATTCATTTACTCTATTATCATTTCTAAAATAGGCCTCAAAGTTAAACAGTGTACCTGGATAGTCCTTGTGCTATCCGGCAAGCATATAGAGGGCTGATAATTCAAGCAAACCCAATTTTCAGAATTTTCACTTTTCTTCATTATAACGCCGATTGATCCAAAGTAACTCATCTGCAGTTTGAAGCCTCCTATTCGAATGATGGCATTTGAAAGTATTTCATTTTCATTATTGCATAATTTCTGATGCACTATGAAATAATAAAATGACATTAAATACCAAAATTATAATCTCCGTGCTGCACAATATGCATCGTCGAAGAAGAAGATAATGATATACAAAAATGCCAGAACAATTACATTATTCTATATTACATATACGGAAAACGATTATAATGAATACAGAATTTTTGAATAAAAAATTATATTGGAATATTACCTCCGTACTTTCGATAACTATCAATTCTTAATTTATGAATCTGTTAGAAATTTTATGTTTATAGAAAATTGAGTGTTGCCTAGTAAAGTTTTGATTTTTAATTGTGTTTTTTGCTTTCATTTTCAAAATGAATTTCACGGAAATTCAAACACTTCCACACCCATTAGAGCATCGCATCCTCTGTTTTTCATGAAAGTTTCAGAGCATTTGTTTATTTGACATAATCGATAAATAGTGCCAAGTGCCGTAATGTTTTCAAACCCCATGGAGACCCGATGCGCAGCTCGGTAAGTTTCCATGCTAACATTGATTCGCAAATTCCGAAGGGCTTTGATTCATTTGTGTTGAGAAAAGAACCTCTTAAAGGTAAGTAAAATTTATGATTCTTTGCGGGAATTATTAATGAATTTTGAAGAACAGAAAGATTATGCGCTTTTCTTTCAACATATAAAAGAAACATAATATTTTAGAAAACATAGGCTTTCATTTCTGTACAATGAAAGCAGAATAACGTGAACTAGAAAAACCGAAAGTCAAAAAATAAAGCTTAATAGCTTATTTCATATCATAAAAATCTCATCATGTTAGGAATCCGAAAGCTTCTGTTCTCTTCTTCAAACTTAAAATGAATTGGAAACATTCTCTTTCAAAAGTAATGCTGTAATTAATAGTTTATTTCCAATCTCACTGCTAATTGTGAAAAAAGGGGACATCAAAGTAATATATATACAGTAACGAGTAGCAGTTTTGTTGTCTTATAGAACTTTTCTTTTATTAATTCTGGCTATCGAAATGAGTGGGACAAATTGATATTTTAGATATGTTCATATCAGTGGATGAAGTTCCCACTGATAGCCCATTGGGTGCCCTCCTCTTAGTGTTTGGAGAGGGGGTGCCAGTTCAGGGGTCATCCTCGCCATCTGACCACGGCTCGAAATGACGAGGGGCCCTCATAAAATAGTTTTAGTGTTGCTTTAAAATAAAATAAACTGGAAATTTGATAAGCTGACTCATTTGAAACTATTTCATTCATTGAAAAAAATTTTTATAAGTAAAAGCATTTTTAAATGCTTTTATTTTGCGTGTTCATATGTGTAAGGATGGAATTCGGTATTCGATTTTTTACTCATTTCCTCATATATAAGATCTCTGAAATTTTGTGCAATCATTGGATCCTGAAGAAAATAGAATATTTTAATCATTTTTGAGCTTTTAATTATTCATTAATATATTGATTGACCCAAAAATTAATTTCACAAACGTATGGAATTCAGTTTGAAAAATATTCCTTTTTATGATTACGAATTTGAAATATATTAAAAACAAAAAGGTAGAAAATCATCTTTTAACTTGAAATGAGCCATTCTTGTATATATATCAATTTATTTCGTGAATCCCGGAAACGATTTGGATCAAATTTTATATTTAGATAAGGTTTTGCTTCTATACAGATGTCTTTCCTGTTTATCTATACAGATGCCTTTCCTCACACACAAAAGAAACTTTTTTTTTATAACTGATTATTAGAATAAGTATATTCATTTTCCGGTTCGAAGTGTGGGCAGGGAATTAGAGTGGTCAAAACAACATGAATGACGCGAGTGTTGCACTTTTTGCTTTATTTTTTACTTATGTATTTATATTTAATGTTTTTGCGTTTTAAGTTTATCTATATAGATGTTAACCCTGAAAAAACGAGATTTGACGCAAAATGCCCTCATAACTAACTATGAGAGCTTTTTTCTCTTGCTAACAATGTCATCTCGGAGCTGGATTGCTTGCTATTCCAGCAACAGAATGTTTTGAAACAAAACGCTGTTCCGGTATTAAATTTGCACGCACACGAAAACGTATCATCTGAAGAAAGCAAACGGCTGTAATTTATTGACACACATGCGAAAACATGTTTTGGAAACTCTGATTAAGTTATTCCAAGCGAAACAGAAATTTCACAAAATGAATTGAAACTTAGAAGTTATCAAATATTTTGTTGAAAAGACAGGTAAAAAATATCAACAAATATCAACTGAATTTTTGTAAAATTATTTTCTTAAAGTCAAATAAAAGCCTTATTAATGAAAAAAAAGTGGAAAATGCATAAAAACTGATATTTGTAAGGTCATTACTCTAAACTCTATTTCCAAAAGATGTTTGAGATGCTCTCCGATTTAATTTTGAAAAAAACTGATTGAAATATCAACTAGATATGATGTGTTTCTTCGTTACAATGAACCTGTGTTTTAAAGTGATAGCAGAATTTCGTACGTTTTGGAGGAAAATCGCATTATATGCCTTCTTTCTAATGCTAAAATTATAAAATTAACATCTATTTGAGACATGAATTTTCATTCAGTTTATATTGTTAAACGTGACAAAATTCAAAGAGGATATGTGAAGAAGTGAAATGATTCAGATCATCTAAGGTGTGTTTCTTAATCAAGGGATTAGTTTTCTCCAATATTATTAGGTTTGAGTTGTAAAATAACGATTTTTGCGATCATATTAAAAATCACGCTGCTCGGAAGCTTTGAATTTGTGTGTGTACGAGAATGAATTGTTTATTTATTACGAATTGTACGATGAAATGAAATATGCAAGCTATTTTGGTTCATGTTTACTGACATTTAAACACGATTTCGTTTTTAGTCAAGTGAAGTAAATGATACAGTATTATTTATTTGAATGTGCATCTGATTTCTGTTCCTTAATAATCGGCCCCTGTTTAAATGATCAAGTTGAAGGGCGTATCAGAAAGATGGATGACTGAATTTCATTCTTCTCTCGCTCATCATATAATTATGCATTTCGAAACATTCATTACTAAAAATAATTTGAAGGAATTTCAAGTTGATAACATGAATCATGTCATTTCGAAAATTCAAATTTTCTACCAACAAAGAGATATATGTAGATGTTAGAAAGCAAAAATATGCAGAGAGGTTTAAAACTGCAATGATTTTTTCCCTGGATAATATGTATTTCATAAAGATTAGTCTAATAATGTTAAACATTGGAATGATCGTCAAGTAATTATAATATTCGTCATGAACTTCGATGAATATCTCCAAAGGATATCAAATTTTTATCACATTATTTGAAATTATACTTGAGCAACAATGATAGAGCATTCTGAATGCTTAGCTACACTTCAAAGTATCGAAATGAATTGGTGATGCTTCTTGTTAAAACCTTTATTTTTTTTTCCTATTATCCAACTCCAAAAAATAGCTTGTCGCACATTTTTATGCAGGCTAACAAAACCGAAGTGAGAGCTGCTAAATAACTATTAACAAATTCGTTTTGATTTTGCGTCCACATAAACGTTTTATGTGCATAGATTTTCTATCAAACATTCCAGGTTTTTTATTTAATAATGTATGGCTCTTTAACAATGATTCAAAAAGAATCTCAGAATTGTAAAAGTAATGCAATAAAATGGGCTCTAACAATTTAAAAAGAATTTAATACACAGCCACTTACACAAAACACTACAAATACAATTATACACATTTAGTCAATATTTATATTTACAAGCTTAACATAAGTAAATTTCGTGGCCGGTAGGTTTTACAGTCTTGCGGCCAGCCTCTGTGCTTTTGATTGGCTGGCGCTTGGTTGACGCACTGGCTTTAGTTGAGAGTGTTCCATCTGGTTTCGAAGTCGTCAAGACGAGGGACCAGCAGAAGGCTTTATCTGTTTCTCTGTCAGAGTTTTGGGGGTCGCCCTCTATTCCTCAATGGCATCCATATTTGTTTTGACGAATAGCATTAATGCAGACACATGATAAGTTCCACAGGTTTTGGATGGTTCTTCCAACGTAGAAATAACATAAGTTGTTGGAAAGTGTTGAGAGTGAATCAAATACGGTCCATTTTCTCTTAGGTGCGAACTTTACAGACCATTTGTGTGAGTCCTTGCTTACTGGATGCAATGTTACCCACACTTTGTCTCCAGGACAAAATTTTGGATTTTCTTGTCTTCTCTTGGCAGCAAAACGCTTTTGTCTATCTTGGTGTAACTCCACTCTTTCTTGTACTTGTTGTACAGTTGTTGCAAAACGTTTTCAAATATGGAGTAATCTCCAGAACAAAATTTTCGTTTTGAATAATAGACTTTATATTATGTTTTACATCGCCCACAGTCCATAATTCTGGTGCAAAATTGAGAAATGTAGCAGATTGCCTAGTTGAGTCACATCTGGCTGTGTTTAAAGCAAATTTTATGAAGTGCAGTTTATCTTTCCATGCCTGGTGGGTATTACCAACGAGTATTGCTAAGCGAGGTTCTAAATCTCTCTTCTTTCTCTCATCTGGGTTAGACTGTCGATGACAGACAGGAGTAACGTTTTGATCAATATCTAAGACACAGTTTAGTTGTTATATAACAGCAATGATAAACTAGACGCCGTTATCGCTTAGTATTTTTCTGGGATAACCCAAATCGAAGGGCTACTTTTTCCAAAAGAGTCGTGGCACATTCTCTGGCTGTCGCTTCCTTCAAGGAAAATAGTTCTGTCCACTTTGTGGCACAATCTGACACAATAAAGATCCATTTTCACCAGACGGTGTTTTATGAAGGAGACCGAAAAGGTCAATTGACAAGGTCTCAAAGTGTTGAGCATAGATAGAAGTTTGAAGTAATCCAGATGGCTTTTGATTTGAGACTTTATAGCGAAAACATTCTGGACAGCCTTTCACTTAGTCCTCTATATCTTTTCTCATTCCAACACAGCATTATCGTTTTGATACGATGTAGCTTTCCTTCAGACCCATAATGGCCTGCTATGGGTGAATCATGATATTCTTTCAAAATCTTTTCTTTTCTTTACTGAGGTATAACTAGTTGCGCTTCTTCTTCTTCTGAGTCAGGGGAATATCGGTAAAGCACTCCTCTGTTCATGATGTATCTAATGCACCTCTTCTAGTCCAGGTTGCATAGTCCACTTCTTTCTCTGCACTCTCAAAAGCTTCAATTATCTTTCGAAGATTATCATCTTCCAACTGTGATTGACGAAATTCCTTAGGGCTAGTAGTAGGCATTTCTACGGATACAGCACATATTTGACAAGAACCTGTACTTGGATGCTCTTAAACAGGACGTGATAGTAAGTCAGCAATAAAGTTCAATCTTTATTGATAGTCAAATTGTATAATTGGATTTGTAAGGCCCATCTTGCGAGCCTACCAGCGGGCGATTGCAAAAACATGAGCCACTTCAGTGGTTGGTGGTCAGAAGTTATTATTATAGACTGGCTTTCAACATACCCTCTAAATTTATTAAGTGCCCATACTACTGCTAAGGCTTCTTTTTCTATTGTGGAGCAGTTTAGTTCTGAGGAGGTGAGCAAGCAACTGGCATATTCTATAGGGTGTTCTTCATTTCTCTACCCCTGGAGCAATACTGCCCCAATGGCCACGTTGCTTGCGTCTGTCCGAAGGACAAAAGCATGCACGTCTGTCCGAATGATTGCTACATCAGCATGCTTAATAATCGGTAGGCTAACCAGTTTTGTTTTCAGATCTTTGAAAGCCTTTTCTTGTTCTACTCCCCAATTCCATATAGCTTTCTTCTTCGTCAAAACTGTCAGAGACTTGGCTATATGAGAGAAATTGGAAATATATCGTTGGTACCAGGAGTAGGTTTGTGCGAAAGATTGTACTTGAGGTCTGAAATAGCAGTAGTCTTCTGTGGTATACCATCCTGGGTGATATAATGGCCCAAATATTTTACTTTGTCACAATACTTTCCTCGCTTGATTGAATAATGACAGGCGTGTGAACAATTAGTCCAATAGTTTTTGAAAAGTAGGAGAGAGTACGATTATATCATCAGAATAGGACAACGGAAACACATCATTCAGTCCAGAACGGAATTTGTCTATGAGGATCATTTCTCAACCCAAAAAGCATTCGTGTAAATTTATATGTATCGAAAGGGCAAATAAAGGCAGTTTTATCTTAGTCTTTAGCTACTTGTACCTGATGATAAACCGATCTTAAGTCAATAATTGACATGTATGCGGTAGGTTTTGTTTAATTTAATAAATCGTCAATGCGTGGCGAAGGGTAGGTGTCAGGAACGGTCTGAGCCCTCAGCTTGCGATAATCAATACATAACCGCATCTTTCCATTCGGCTTCGGTATCAGAACCACCAGAGAGGCATATGGGCTTCCGCGTTACTGTATGATGCCTTGTTCTAGAAGGGAATCAAGTTATCTGTATAACAATTCCTTCTTATTTGGGTCCATCGGAGGATAGCAAACATAAGGAGGAATTGAAACAGACAGGTTGTTCCCTGTGTTAATATGATGTTCAATGAATGTAGTGGCTTCTCCTCCTAGTTGGAAGATGTTATCATGCTTGAGTAAGAGATCACCCAATATTTTCCTTTGGCAGAGTGTCAAAAGTTTACCCTCTTTCGCCTGCAACACGCAAGAGTTGGCCGTGACATCCAAATTCGCATTTTCTTGATGTGGCTCCACAAAAGCGAACGTTCTTCTTGGTTGATCGCTGAGATACCAGCATTTTCTTTTTAAGTTAATGACGACACCATAGTTCTGCAGTAAGTTTCACCTAATAAAGTTCCATGGCCTTTGGAGTCAGCAAAGCAATTAATGTGGTGGAGATAAATTATCCTTCCAAATAAATAGCGACTTGCGTTTCAAGTGCAGTTACCTCAGAAGCATTGCCATCAGAAAATGTCATCTGCAGTGAGTAGTTTTAAAATCGGTTCCTTTTTCTTTAAGCAGCTGAAACAGCTTATCCTCTGCAATACAATATCTTGCCTCGCTATCTGCGCAGGCAGTCTCCCATATTCCGTTTATGGATATCTTTATCACAGATGTTTGTGTAAAATCCAGAGAACATGAACGAAGAACAATAGTTCCAAAATTGATGGTCTCTGTACATCTGGGTCTGCGATTCGGACATTTTTATTTCACCATACCAGTTTTCCACAGCCATAACAGGTGACGGTTGGTCGTTATCGAAATGCGGTTTCTCCCTTTTGTTATTGAAGTAAGTGTTAGAATCATGTGAATGAGATTCTGCTTCCTTATTCCGAGGATTCGGTTTTCGTACCGGTATCGTTCGGTTTTCGTGGCGGTATCTTTGCGGTTTCTCCTTACACATTTGTAAGAATCCAATTTTTCAGATAGTTGCATGGGAGAATTTAAGTCTTGCCAAATGTCAACAAAATGCTCTTTAACTTCTGGAGGTATTCTTTCCTTCATTTGATCTACAATCATAACTTCTTTAAGTTAGTCAAAGGTTTTGACTTCTAGCTTCATGAGCCAATTTCAAAGTAATTTGTTAATTCAAAGTTGAAAGCTAGTCTCGTACTGGTAGTGCTTTTGCGATGAAGAGAAAACAATTGCCGGAATTTATCAGCGGTTAGTCTGTGCCGTTTTAGCAGCATTTCCTTTACCTTTTGGTAATCCTGATATTCTTCTTCTGGTTCACAAGCAATAATTCGACCAGCATTTGAGGGTAGAGAGCCAACAAGATAAGGAACCCCAGTTGATTCAGGGACTTTTAAGAACTTTAACTGATGTTCAAACAGATTTAAGAATAACGCCATGTCGTGATCTTGAGGGTCGAATTTAGGAAGAATTCTCGTCAAATCCATTTTCGAGTTTTCGCCTGGAAGTACAGAGGTTACTGTTACTGTTGAGACTCCACTTCTATTTTCAGACGCTCTAATTCGAAACAACTTTCTTTCTCAAGCCTATCTGCTTCGGTTTTTTTTCACTTTGAATTCTTTCTTCACTGATGGTTTCAAGGAGACTTTTAACGAATTCTTCGTCATATGACATGGATTTGAGTATTATGCCTTTGAGATGAATTATCTTTAGGTGATTATCTACGGTTTCCCCTAATTCTTCAGCCAACCTCCTTAATCCTAAATTATCTTTCCTGGCTTTTCCCAAAAAGGTCATGATGTAATTTTTAACGTTTTTTTTTTAAGTTTATAGAAGTTCATTTTTGAAGCAATGTTCTATGGTTATTACAATGACAAAAATAAATGGAAAAGCATGTAACTACTAACAAACTCTTAACAAAATTTCCATTGTCAAATTTTGATTAATATTAATACTGAAATAAAATTAAATTACAACAATAACAAATAAAATTGTAATAATATTAAAATAATTAGCTTTGAGAGATACTATTTATATGTACATAAAATTTCGTAACGTTCGTGAAGAAATTATTCAATTATACTCAAATGAAATTCTGCCCAACAAAATATTATATAAGTGCAAGTGATAAATTCACCAAACCAAACAAAAATAAATTACTTCTTTTCTTTTTTGTCGTGTGACTATTTTAAGCCAAATTTTTGCGCAGTAGCTCCTGGGGGTAAAGACCCCAGAACACCCGAGGGCAGAAGTCTGACTTCTAGCTCAAATGAAGATATCACACACTCGCTTGCACAACCCCTTTTTACAGGGGGGGGGGGGGGCTCATTCACGCCCCTCACAGAGAGAACGCAAGGGAGAGAACAACCATGCTCGAACCAGGACTCGAACCCGGAAGCCTAGATCACGGGGAAGACTCGCTATCTCTAGGCCAGGACACCGGCTTCTTTTCTCTTTATATTCATAAAGAGAAAAAAACAAACATTTCAAAACATTCCAATTGCAAAACAAAATACCCTAAAATAACTGACAAAGAAGACTTCCTAATTTCAAAACAACAATGTAGTAATATTGACCCTTTTATTGTCAACATTAAACAACACTTATTTCAAAATATCAATAAAATCAAAATACAAAGAATAACCAACACATAAAATCTATTTTCATTAAACCACAAATAAATCAAAACTTCCAAAAATATAAAACTTCGCTGCATTAACGCGATATCTTTTTCCTATTAGAATTATTTAAGGAGGAAAAAAAGCTCTTTTTATTTCTACCTTCGAAAACATACAAAATAATAAAAAAATTCATTAAAAGCCATTTATATTCAAAATTCAGACTGGAAGGCACCTAATGACGAGTCGATGAGTCAATCATTCGCTACGCAATGGATCTGTGAAACGAAACTCATCATTACTGAATGAAATTTAGTAACGTTATTCAAAAGCATATGTGATTAAGATAATTAATTAAATTATTTAATTCACAAACCAGAAAAAATCTTACATTTAAAGCCTATATTTTAAGATAACGAAACCCAAAGTTATTATCAGCACTTATTTACATGAATAAGTTTATTAAGCGTCTGCTTATTAAATTCTTTCCAACTATACTACAACAGTTATAATTTTAATCGACAGCTGGAGTAAGCTTTAATAATTAATTATTCAGTTATTAGTTTAATTAAGTAAAATCTAGGGGGAGTTTTTTACTTGTGAACCGGTGATTTCCGGATTTTATTACAGATCGGGAGAGGGTGTCCCATTACCGAAATCCAGGGATGGATTTATTAAAAAAATTACTTTAACTTAACTGATTGTTCATATCTATAATATCCTTTTTTGAGCACGAAACCAGCAGCAAGACTTAGGCCTAACTCGTTGTAAGAGCAATGAAATCAAACCTGCTCTAACAGTTTAATAAGAATTCAATACACAGCCACTTACAATGACACACATTTAGTGAAGCTTAATCTAAGTACTGTTCGTTTCAGTATTTCGACGGTTCTATCTCACTAAAGATGTGTGCCATTTCCGGAATTGACTTTATTGTTAAATGTAAACATCTCCTCTTCCCTATTTGGCTGAATGAAACCCATCCTAACGCATGCGCAAAAACTCGGAGGCAAACAATAAATCTCGCGGCCAGCCACTGTGCTTTTGATTGGCAAAGAGGTTGGAGCACTGCTTTAGTTGAGAGTATTACAGAATAAACTTTCTATTGCTCGAACAATTCGTTTATTCCGTTACATAAGAATAGTATAAAGAAGCGTTCTTCCTATTTGACGTCATCAATGCCTCCCTCTATGTGAGCCAAGCAACCTTATCTTTAATAGTATAGGGAAAGTAAGAAATCAAATATAGTAATATTATAAAGGAATCAAAGCACGAGAAAAAAATTCAGAACATTAATTAAAAGCTAAAATATATTATAAATGGGATTAAGTAAATTAATGAAACAAATATATTAAATTAAAAAATTAAGAATATTATAAGAATGAAAAATTATTCTTGGAATAAGAATATTGCTAATGTAAAGTAGAATACTTATTATTCTATTAGAATATTAAATATATATATATATATTATACAAAAAAGTATAATAGTTATTCTTCGAAATCTAAAATATTAATACAAGATAATTTTGTACAGTGAAATTTTATGTGATTGTTTAGAAAATGGATATAAACTTAAATGGATTTGGTATAGTAGCTTGCGTACAACAGTGACGAGTTCGATTTCTGGATCAAGTTTAGAGGTTTAGCCAAGAGAAAGAGAAAATAATAAATAGAAAAGAATAAGATTTCTTAAAAAAGGCTTTTAATAAGGAATTCACTTTCAGCCGCTTCAACCCGGCCTTAATTATCAGATTTGAATTGCCTTCGGATTCAAAAATAATCAAAGAAAAATTAGCAAAAGCGTGAAGAGAGAGAAGGCTCTAAAGGCATAGTGAATATTTCCAGTGAAGTTGTGTTCAATTTAATCAAACAAACTGGATAATGGACAAACAACGCTTTTTTTCGAAGTGGAGGCACCAGCAGAAATTAACAAACAGACAAGGACGGCAATAGTACAATAATGTTCGGTGAACCAGCTCGCATCACCAAAGAGGGAATTGAGCTCCTCATTTAACCATTTCGACTTTTATATTCTACCGGAAGGTAAGAATTCTCTGAAAAGACCTCTCGATCTTGGAACCTAATAAAAATATCGCCATAATTATCGTATTAGCCAGGACCTTCATTTCTCACCAAAATCTCCATCGATCAGTATTCATTAAGGGTATCTGTAAATCTCTCTTTTCAGCAATGATTCTAATATTGCAAAAAGCATTATTACAGATTCGCTGTTGTTACTTATGGCACTTTACAAGTCCGCTGACAGATCTGTCAGCGATTTAAGCCGTGTGAGCGTCTCTTGTTTTCCAGTAGCGCCAATTAGGGCCAAGAGTACGACTTAGCTACTTCATTCGTCATATTCGCTTGCACAACCCCTTTTTACAGAGGGGCACATTCACAAACCTTACAAATAGAACGCAGAAGAACAGCTATGCCCGAACCGGAACTCGAACCCAGGACGCCGAGATCACCCCTATGCCATGACGCCGACGCAGATTCGTAACAACATCATAAGGAACAAAAATTTCCAAATATTAATCCTAATATAATTAAAATGCATCATAAATGTTCCATTTACCTAAAGCTTTCCTTTCTGTGCCTCAAGTTTGACTGAGTTTTGTTTTTAGATTTAAAAAAATCGTTTTAATACACTGCTAAAAAAGCCTTTTTTTCTTTAAGTTTTCTATATTTATGATTTTAAATTAATGTCTCAGTGAGTCGGAATTGTTCATCAAAAGAATTCCTGTATTTTATTTTTTTATTTTATTGAGTATCTTTGAAATTGTGCTGTTCTAGAATATATAGTGCCTATGATTACTAGTTGGAGTCCAAATGAAAGAAATATTGTAGAAAAAATGTTAAAACTGAAAATTTCATTTTCTCTTCTCGACGCTCATAAAGAATCGTAGCTATTCATATTTTGATTCTTATTTAATTATTTATCGTATTATTCAAAACAATTGGTCGTATTGATATTTACGCTGTTATATTGATTGATATTGCTTTGAGTACTATTTAAATGCACCAGCAAACATTTTTGAGTTTTGAAAATAATTTAGATTTGTGAAATATGAGATTTTGAATCATTTCAATTTGTGTTCTATATTATCTGAGTAAATGTGAAATTCACATTTATGTGCAATGTCATTTTAAAACATTTTTTGAATTCATAACATTTGTAAGGCACTAAAATTAAAAGTTTTCATCGAATTTTAATTAGGATGTTCCTCTAAAAGAATGTTTTTGAAATTTAGCGATGAAGACGAGAATAGACGTAATAGTTTATTTAAAAATTGCAGCACTCAGAGATTGAATTTTTATTTCCAAAATCTTCTACGAAGGGGTTGCAAAAAATATGTTGACAACTAAAATAGAGGAAGAGATTTAGAAATATAAAGCAGCTGAAGCAGAAAAAATAAAAATAGAAGAAACTATTCAAATTAAAAATGCTTCATTTAGAAACAGAATCTCAAGTCATTGCCAAAAATAATGTTTCAGCAAATGTCCCAGTTGTTGATCATCCTAAATTTTAGATGCAGTAGTATATCCGTAATTTCAGTCTTGAATATGATAAAATTTCTTCTTTTCTTAATCATATTCGAAAGAAAAAAAATTTTGAAATTTCCGAAGGTCTCAGAGATGGAATTGGCACTATACTTAATTGTAATTTTACCAAGTGATTTAGCGAAAATCATTGCAAGTGAACCGGACGAAACATTTCAAGAACACCAAAATTTCAAAGAATTCCTTTTTAAAAGATTTATAACAAGTGCAGAACACTTAAAATAATTCTTTGCAACTCGTAAGAAAAGTTAGAAATCTATCAAATCTGATTATTAATATAAAGTTACTTTGAAAAATCATAATAAATAAGGGAATTGATACTTTCGAAAAGCTTACGAATTTTTGTTTTAGTGGATGAAATTACTAGAAAATAATCACTGAAATTAAAGCCCGTTATATCGATGATAAAAGAGGCTTTAGAAAATAATTGGAATACAGAAAAAAAGGGATTGTTAAGAGTAAAATAAAACCTTTCTTCAAGCCCAGACTAGTGTGAAATAATTCTTTTGAGATCTCTAAAATAGGCGTTGATCAGTAGCAGACTGGATCTGAAAATAGTAGTTGCCAAGCAGCAACGGGGGTGGAGGGTGCATTCACACAAACAAATATATACACTCATGATCAAAACTTAAGCAACAGGTGCTTTTTTTGCCATAATTCCAAGAGAAATCATCTGAGAGACATTAAATTCAGAAATGAGAGACAGCATTTTGTGCTTAAATGATGTCGAAATCATAGTTGCGCAAAAAGGAATACAATGCATATAGTATGGAATCAAATAAAAAAAGGCTTTATTGAACTCATAGTATCGTTACACAGGATTGTCTGTTCAAGAGGAAGAATAACAAGCAGATGTTCCTTAGAATGGGATATGCCTTCCCCTTATTGCAATGGTTGATTCGCACCATCTTTCCATACTCAGCACCAGATTGTCCAACAGTTTTTGAAGTAAGAGTGTCCATTCCTCAATCAGCATCTGTTTCAATTGTTGGGTGTTCCCCAGAGGCGCCGCAAGGTATCTCCCCAAAGCCTTACATACATGTTCTATGGATTTGAATCAGGAGAGAATGCTGACCAATCCACTCGAGTGATATCTTCACTTTCCAGTAGCGGCTGAACATCAGCAGTTCGGTGTGACCCTGCATTGTCATCCATAAAAATGAAGTCTGGTTCAATAGCACCTCGAAACAGACGCTCATGGGGAAGGATCACCTCCTTACAATGGCGATCTCCGTTTACAGAGCCTCTGCCAAAATTGTGAAGTTCAGTCCACTCGTTCAGCAAAATGATTTCCCGACGGCAACTCCGGGACCACCGTAGTGGCCTCTTTACTATAATGAAACCGTGTCCCGACCTCTTTCTAAATCAACTGGCGTTGCGAATCACTTGAGGCACCGAAACGACTCTCATCCGTAAAGAGGACACTACTCTATTGATAAGATGTCCAGTTTTTGTGCTCCTTACACTACTCTAAACAATGCCAACGAAGGCCAACTTTCAAAGGGATGCTGAATTCAGGACGGTAGACTAATAGACCACCATTGTGAAGGCGTTTGACCTCAGTAAACTGCGACAATAGTCGCTCTGTTGCTGTACACAGTTGTCGAGAAATAGCGCTTTCTGACTGATAACGGGCTCTTTTGGCCTGCAGGACGATATATCGGTCATCCACTACAGTTGTTTTCCTAGGGTGGGCTCCACAAACCTTTCTAACTATTGTAACTATGGATTGGAAGGCTTTCCACTTTCACACTTTTGTTGATTCCGAACTCTTCAGCTACACTGGTCAAACAGCACCCCTTCTCCAGCTTTTCGATCACTCTTCCACGTGTGAAGACATCCAGATGATTTCTTTTAGCCATATTTCATGATAGAACTGACTTGCACTTTGTTTAGCGAATTTCTTTAATTGCGCCTCCGTTTTTCCTTTCCTTTGTAACATTCCCCGCTTCCCAGTACTGATAAGACATTTACAGCCAGCTGTATCGACGCTGTTAAATACTAAACTCCTCGAGATAGCCAGGTGGTGGATTGTTTCACCTGGGTGGCCTCGCATCTGTTCATTAGCGACTACAGTGAAAGACCACCTGTAGAATTCCTCGTCCAAGAGGTATTGATCGCACCTTCAAAGAGAAAGGGGTGCCCAAACATCTGGATGTTAAATGGTTTTCATTGTGTCCTTTGACTATGATAACCCCGTGTTCCAGAATAGTCAGTTCTGAAAGGCGCGTTACACAAAGGGCCTTCCCACGACCGACTGGGGCCGCTGAGAGAGCATATTGCTGAACCCCGATTGGCCGAAAGGGAGCTCAAATGACCAATGTAAATTAAGAGGCGGAGATTGTTGCCAAAATAAAGTGCGGAGATATTTTTAAGAGAAAACGAATTGCAGGAGACTGTTGGACTAAGCCCACGAGTTTGGAATCCGAGATCTACCCCTGGAGTGGTCGTGTTGACGTGATGGAGAACTGAGTTTCAATCTAAACCTTCGACTTCGATTGTTGTAAATAACTATTTATTTAACCCAGATTAGAACAAGTTGTTCTTTTGTATATATAGGGCTGTAAAATAAAGAATTGTCTGGAAATTCTGCTTCGTTATTTGATCAGTCTAGATCAAGACATTACACACGTCGCCTATGATGTTTTCTTCCTGACATTTCTATATGCATCACATTCCTACTAAATTGCGTGTTAATTGTGCTGATCGCAATAACCCCTTTTCTGCAATTTCATGGCTACCTGCTTAAAATTTACATTGTTGTTTAAGTTTTGCTCACCAGTGTGTGTATATATATATAATCAAAAACTCACCATCAGGGGTGAAATGGTACCGTATGCAGTATTGTTAAACAAAACAGGACATGAAGACATCGGTTTCAAATGTGTTTAATCGTTTCTGAAACGTGTTACAAAGGATGTTCAATGTGTGTTATCTCAAAAGGCACTGTTTATGGTGATAATCTAAACAATTTGACAGAATTGAAAGATACGATACACCGACATCCTTATATGCTAAGACAGCAGTTAAGAATGCAGTAATGCGATTGAACTTGCTTTCAGAAAATGGGGGAGGCCACATTCAGCATTAAGGTGCAACGAAAATGGCCTTAATTTTTTAAAAAGATTTTAGTGTGGTAATAGTGCGGAAAAGTTGCCTTTTAGGTTCAAAAACAATATTTAAAAATTTGGTTGCAATATTGCATTATCTTGAGGTTCCGCAGACAGCTTGAAATTTGTAAAAAAATTGAATAAATAGAAATTTTAAAAACGATTTTTAAAACTTTTTTTTAGATTTTACTTTGTTAATAGTGCTGAAATGTTGCCTTTCAAAAACAATATTTAAAAATTTAATTTCATTATCTTAAGGTGCCGCAAAGAGCTTGAAATTTGTAAAAAGATTGATATAAAGGGAAATTTTAATAAAATGCCTTTAAAACTTTTTCGCAGATTTTATTTTGGCAATAGTGGTGAAAAGTTTGTTTTAGGTTCAAAAAATTTTTTAAAAAATTCTGGTTATAATACAAAAATATTTCGAGGTGCCGCAAATGGCTTAAACTTTGTAAAAAAATTGAAACATTTTAAACTTTGATAAAATATTTTTATAAATTTTTCGTTCATATGATGTTAAAAAAAGATGATTTTAAACTCATATATAAGCATTACAACTGGAAAACATTATTAATTACAAAGTATAATAATAAAAAATATATTTTTATGTCAATTTTTACATTTCTCACTTCTGTATCCTTTATGATTACAAATGTTAGAGCTCCAAAATGTTTGCTTCTACTTCAGTGCTACATTAAACTGTTTTTTTTAATTAAATTTTGGCATATTCACACATGAGTTCAATTTTTGCTCTTATGTATCCTTCTCTTTCGATTGAACCACAGATATTTTGAGCCGATTCGGCCACCATTCTCACAGCTCTTTCCACTGCTTGCATGTGACAAGGAAGCCGAGGAGAGTCGATAACCGAGTACCATATATTATTTGGTTCAGCTTCAGATGCCTTCTGTATTAGGTTTTAACATAATATTAAACAGCACATGCATTTGGTACTTTTATCGCTTTTTGTCTATTTGATGGATCTGGTTCGCTTGCTTCTTTTTGTAATGAACACTGTTGTTCTCCAGCGTTGACATTGTCGCCAGTAATTGTTTCTGATGCACTATTATTTTTTGTCCGTTCTTCATTAAACTTAACTATTCTCTGTAGTTCTTTACTCTTTCTTGCTTCTTTCTTCCTCAAAACACGCTTGTGGTGGCAATATCAATATTACCTATAACCATTTTCCTGTTAGAGTATTGATAGATTAGAACTTTTATTCCATAACTGACACTTTATTTTATACGTCAGCAATATCAAATAAACGTGTAGTTTCTTCTCTAAATTCTGTAAGGTTGGAATTAAACTTATCTGAACATTTTCTGCTTTCAGACTTTCATAAATTCCTGCATTCAGCATGATAGGCTTTTATCATCTGTGAAATTCTTTTCCTAGAAGAAACGGGAATAGAAACTCTTGACCATATTTGTACTATTATGGAAACTAAAGTGTCCCATATTTCGCTTACAGAAAGATCCTTCTCTGAAGAAATTTTGAGGTTATGTCTAATATAACAGTAGCACGAGATTTGTCAGTGGTTTGTTCAATTTCAAACAAATCACTAAAATTCCCAAATTAGAACACTCCGATATTTGTCTTGTCTTCACCAATTAAGAGTGAGCCAATTTTACTTACAGCAAAGCACACAAGAACAAACTAACAAACCAGTTAAGTTAATCAGTTATACAATAGACGGAGGGAAGACGCCAACTCAACTGAACTCGGCAAAGCTACTGATTAGAAATAAGATCTATCCTTGTCACCGGACGCAGACAAATCTCCGTCTTACCTTAATAACTACCGCTCCGGCGACGACACAGTGCCATGCCAGTGCAATAGTAAAACTGTTTGTATACTTTTATTCATATGAGAATGCCTAATGAAAGCATTTTATTTTATAATCGACCAACGAAAAAATCCCTAAAAATTTGCAAAAAGTGCGTTTTTATTAAACTTTAACGTCCTTGAGGCACCTCAAGATATACTCTAATATTTTTAATAATTTTTATTTATCTTATCTATACCAAAGGGCAACTTTTCCGTGATATTACAAATTAAAAATCAAATATTGATTTTTTCGCTCCACCCTATTGAGCATGCTTTGAAACAAGTTTCAGAAACGAATAAGTACATTTTAAACTGATGTCCTATTTTAACAATCCTACATACAGAGCCATTTCTCCCCTGATGGTGATTTTTTGAATTATATATTTCGGAGAATGGAAAGGGAGAACTTTAGAGGAAATTAAAATAAAGATGAATACTGCTATTGACATATCTAAAGAACAGGGGATTTATTTTAGCAAAACATTAAAAAAAGAAATAAAAAATGTAAAAGAAAAATTTGTTATTACAGTAATACATAAATCAGCAAATAATTTCTGTTTAATTTGTAAATGTTATTATAAAGAACTTTTAATTAATGAATATAACTCTAACGCAACACCGGGAAAAAGGCATTAGATAAAAGAATGCTAGCTTTCGCAAAAAAACCAAAATTACGACTTGCTCTCTAAATTATCCTGCTTTCTTCCCAACAGTTAAATTTCATAAAAATCCATTAAAATTGAGATTCGTGACTTGTAGCACTGGCAATTATAATTACGATACAGGAAAACATTTCTTTAAATACTTGAAAATTATACTGAATAAAATTAAAGATGAAGATAACTTTATAATGAATAGTAACAAAGAAGTTTTGGATTTTCTAAAAGATAACAACATTAATAAACTTTATACTTATGATTTCGAAAATTTATACACCAATCTACCTCATGAAAAATTAATAAAGGTCTGTACTATTATTTATGACGAATATTTAAATGATGATGTTATTCCTAAAAATAACTCACTAGAGTTATGTAATTTTAATACTACTGAAAATTACGTTTTTAATGGAATTAATTTTTATAAACAAGTAAAGGGCATTCCAATGGGAACAGCTTTTTCAAGTGCTTTAGCTAATATTTTCCTACATTACTATGAGAAAAAAAAATAATTAAATATAATTTAATAAACGGGTGGAGCTATATTGATGACCTACTTTTGATAAGCTTAGACAATACGAATATGGTTACTAATTGCTATCCAAGAGATTTAATTCTAACAGAAACAAATAAAAATCAACTTGAGGCTACCTTTCTGGATATAAAAATCGAAACTGATAAAACAATAGTTGGTGTCTACGGTAAAAGGAATGAATTCAACTTTAAAATAACGAAACTTTGTAACTATCATTCCAATCTAAACTCTAAAATTTTCAAAACTCTAATTTTCTCACAATTTAACAGGATTAAAAGGGTTTGTAATAACAAAAAATCCTATATTGAAGCATCAAACAACCTCATTAAAAATTTAAATAATAATGAATTTCCCAGAAACTACTGCAATATCAATTTTTTAATAAAACAAAGAATGATTTGGGATTAATCCTTTACCTAAAATAAATATAGACCTTCCGTTGCATATTAGATAATTCAATAGATGGCGCTGAGACCCTCTAATTATTTTTTACCTTGAATGCGTTCGCTTGGAGGTGTTGAGAGCGAGAAACACAACTGAAAGCTTAAAATTTTTTGCCTTCTGCTGGTACGTTCTTTCCTTTTTGTTTCATTACTAGTTTGAGTGTTATTATATGGTTATTTTATGTTATTTTTGTTATTGCATTTTTACTTATTAGTGAGCGTATTCTTCTAATTTATTGTTTTGTTTTTTTCATTTCTGTTAAAATGGTATATCTCTTAGGCCTAATTTCAGGGGATTTTCGGGTCACGAGGAATCGATATTAGACTGTTTTGTCTGCATTACTTCACAGAAAAAAATATTTTTTTAATCCGTGCCTGAGGGTGACCCTTGAGAAAGTCTTCAGGCCAGATTTTTTTTAAAGTTTTATTTGGTTTAATTTTGATTTTTTCCTATTAACTTAGTTTTATTACTATTACATATATATATATATATATATATATATATATATATATATATATATATATACAAAAGTATAAAAATCAAGTTAATAGGAAAAACAAATAAACCAAATAAAAAAAAATATAACAAAATATAAAAAAGAATCCGGCCTGAAGACTTTTTCAAGGATCACCCTCAGGCAGGGATTAAAAAAAAGGGATTTTTCTGTTAAGGAAATTCAGACAATTAAGTCTAATAATGATTCCTCGTGACCCGAAAATCCCCTGAAATTAGGCCCAAGAGATATACCATTTTAACAGAAAGGAAAATACAAAACAACAAATTAGAAGAAAAACCACTAATAAGTAAAAATACAATAACAAAAAAACAATAAAAACCAAAATACCATAAAATAACACTAAAGAAAAAACGAAAAGGCAAGAACATACCATGAACAGTCAAGGAAATTTTAAGCTATCGATTGTGATTCCCGCTTAGTAAAAACACAAAGCTAACGGTAATTTAGGTAAAAATTGTAAGCTCCCAGCGCCACCTATTGAGTGATATAATATGCAAGGAAAGTTCTATTTTTTATTTAAGCCAAAGGATTAATCCCAAACCATACCTTGTTTAATTAAAAAATTGACATTACAGTAATTTTTAGGAAATTCATTTTTAATTAAATTATTAATGAGGTTGTTTGATGCTTCTATATAGGAATTTTTATTATTGCAAACCCTTTTGATCCTGTTAACTTGTGAGAAAATTAGATTTTTGAAAATTTTAGTTTAGATTGGAATGGTAGTTACATAGATTTGTTATTTTGAAGTTGAATTCATCCCTTTTATCGTATATACCAACTATTGTTTTATCATTTTCAATTTCGATTTTTAAATCCAGAAAGGTAGCCTCAAGTTGATTTTTATTCGTTTCTGTTAGAATTAAATCTTTTGGATAGCAATTAGTTACGATATTAGTATTGTCGAAGTTAATCAAAATTAGGTCATCAATATATCTCCACCCGTCTATTAAATTATATTTAATTACTTTTTTCTCATAGTAATGTAGAAAAATATTAGCCAAAGCACTTGAGAAAGCTGTTCCCATTGGAATGCCCTTAACTTGTTTATAAAAATTAATACCATTAAAAACGTAATTTTCAATAATATTAAAATTACATAACTCAAGCCAGTTATTTTTAGGAATGATATTTTCATTTAAATATTCGTCATAGATAAAAGTGGCAGACATTTATTAATTTTTCATGAGGTAGATTAGTGTATAAATTTTGGAAATCAAAAGTATTAAGTTTATTAATGTTGTTATCTTTAAGAAAATCCAGAATTTCTTTGTTACTAGAAATATTAAAGTATGTACAAGCAGCAGCGACGAGCACACCAACACAGAACGACGCAAAAGCGAAAGTGAGGAAAAGTTAAAAGAGAGGGAAAATACTTTTCCCAGTGTTTAAACACTATGATAGGGATTTCTTTACACATGTCGGATTTAAGTAAGGGAATTTGTAAAAGAATGTACTTGGCTGGGCAGTTTTTATCCCTTCATTCTGAGCGTAAGAAAGTGCAAATGTAAGCATTTTACAAAGTTTCTGTTAAATTAATGAAATACAAAATGTGGAAGGGAATCAGGAAGTAATATCTTATAATGTAGTTAATATGGGCTGATATATATATATACATATTGTTATAGATTTTCCTCATCGCCTGGTTCTTTTGATAGTTGGTGTATGGTGTGACAACACAATAAGCAGGCCTCGGTAGAATACAACGACGTTTTTTTACACGAAGTGCACGAATACACAGACGACAAATATTTACAGCTTAGACGAACACAGGAGAGCACACAGCAGCACACTACAGCAGGTAGTAGTCCACAAGTAGCAATCGTCCACAGCACACGAAGCGGCCAGATAGAATCGAGCAGGAGAGGTGATCGTCGGAGCTTCGCTCTGCGGTCTCTCCAAAACGGCTGAACTTCTCACTGTCTCTTCTCACTTTAGCTGTCGACTCCCTACTTCTCACAACTGGCTACTACACAAAAGATACGACGCTTCTTTCACAGTAGACAACAGGATTCGACACACAGCAGTTCAGCGCTCTCTCCACACAAAGCTGGCCCTCCTCTGTTTCCTCGCTATTCTCTCTAAGACTCGTTACTTGTCGGTGACTCCGAGTACAATTCCCGACAACGCCTCTCGACGATATACACAGCTTCAGCGTGCCGGCCTTTTAGTTCCCTGGAGGCGGCCATAGAGTCTCCGAGACCATTCAGGCGTATCTCGGTTCGTAATGGACGAATCGACAAAATTCTTGAAGTTTCGAGCATTATCCAATTTGTCTGGCTCGGAGTCCGACAGCATCCAATACAGATGACTGCAAAGTGGTCTTTCTTATAATGACACTATTCCTGCTGGGAAGCAAAATTACAGGTTTGTATATATATATATATATATATATATATATA